>CAJVPY010001928.1:0-17715 GCA_910591965.1 Dentiscutata erythropus | reverse complement strand
TATTTTTTGCAATAGTAGTAATAAGAGGTAAACATCTAGTTATAATAAAACAGAGATTTTATTATACAAAGGCTGTGCATATAAATCCATGATTAGCAAAGTAGCATCAACAACTTCTAAGGCAGCATTGGGGATTTTGTTTGGAAAGATGATTGAACAGTAACTAGAATTAGAAGTGGTGTGAAATGTGGTGAACACAAAGGGACCTGTAATAAAGAATTAGCTTTACCAGATTTGAAACACCTCTGGTACTCGTTACTAGATTGAATAGGATTTCTTTATATATAGTAAAGTTGGTAGACAACTTGAAATGTGCTTAAAACGAACAAGCCATAGCAAGGTTATACCCAACTAGAAGTATTTGCCCAGTCACCAGGTCACTAGAGCCACCTTAGTTGTACATTCTTTGGCTACTTTGGTGTATAACTAGAGGTAAATATCCTAGGATAAGCCTGGAAAAAAGAACAAGTATGATACAGAACACAGGAACACCAACTTTAAAATACCAATATATAATACTAGAAGTAGTACAATATGTATTCTAAAAATTCAGTTGGAGGTTTCAATGCCCATAATCTGTAAGACATACCAATTAGAGAAGTATCTTTTATCAAGTCCTGTATGCATATCATCAACACTATATGTAATAAGAAAGGTTGTGCTTAAGATACGAACTGGGCTATGGCTATATTACAAATAATGGCTTGAGATATAAACTCAGTAATGGCAGACAACATATACTACACCAATTTTAAAATAGCTGTGAGGTTGCGCTTGTTTGGTGCCTCTAGTGGGATCTGTAATGGATACTGCATTGAAACTATATTGGAGTGTAAAGTTGTTAGTATAAGAAATATGAGGAATATATTAGGTTAGAATAAAATATTTAGTTAGTAGTACACAAAATCCAGGTAATACATGAGTGAAACATGGAGGCTCTGGTAGTTATAGATTATAGATAATTAGTCTAAGCTACTGTTCTATTAATTGTAGTATAAATGTATATGATTTATATATGTATATACCTAATAAATAACATGAGGCAAGATCTTATTTTAAAAAATAAAAAAATATTTATAAAAAAAAAACAATAATTTAATTTTAAAAAAAGTAATGTTAATTTAATAAAAAAAGAAGAAGCAATAATTTAATATAAAAAAAAGAAATGATAATTTAATAAAAAAGCTAATATAAAATAAATGATAATTAAATAAAAAAATATAATATAAAATAAACAATAATTTATTAATAATAAAAAAAATATATAATTTAATAAAAAAAATAAGAAATGATAATTTAATATAAAAAAAGAAACATTAGTTTAATTTTTTTAAAAAAATGATAATTTAATAAAATATATATATATAATTTAATATATAAAAAAAGAAATACTAATTTAATAAAAACAATTAAATCATAAAATAATATAATAATTTAATAAAAAAAGAAATAATAATTTAATAAAAAAAATAAGAACTATAATTTAATATAAAAAAAAGAAACATTAGTTTAATTTTTTTTAAAAAAATGATAATTTAATAAAAAAGAAGAAATATAATTTAATATATAAAAAAAGAAACACTAATTTAATAAAAACAATTAAATTATAAAAAAAAAATAATAATTTAATAAAAAAAGTAATAATAATTTAATAAAAAAAAAAATTAGAAACAATAATTTAATATAAAAAAAGAAACATTAGTTTGATTTTAAAAAAAAGAAATGATAATTTAATAAAAAAGAAGAAATATAATTTAATATATAAAAAAAAAGAAACACTAATTTAATAAAAACAATTAAATCATAAAAAAAAAATAATAATTTAATAAAAAAAGAAATAAAAATTTAATAAAAAAAAAGATACTTTAATTTAATAACAAAAAAGAATACTAATATATTTTTTTTAAAAAAATATATAGTATAAAATAGCAAAATTTCAAATCCAAACTCAAACCAAACCAAATTTAATTAAGATCAGATCTGTGTATGATCAGCAGAAAAATTACATAAATTACTAATAAATTTTGGGGATAATTATAATAGTAATTATTAAATATAAGTTTGAATCTGACATGCCTATTCATATTACTGACCTAAATGTCAAAACGTCGTGAAATACATACTCTTTTAGTTGATTTAGGTTCTCTAGTTAACACTCTTCACTATGGTCCATATTCACGCTCTTGGGGGAATTTTTTTCCAGAAAAAAAAATCTGATAGATTATATGACTGTTTTCCAATTCGACTAGAACAAAAAACATGGACTAAACTTAATATGCATGATTTTTATATCTCAATACATTGTAGAAATGGAATGTTACCCAAGTTTTAGTGTCAAAGCAGTGAATTTTCAAGTACAGGGTTCACTGCTAGTGAGGTTATATCAATGGTGTATAAACTTATTTTTTCAAAATGAAACACGATATTCAGGACCAATGGTTATAGAATAGAACGATAAAAAAATTATAAAAAAATTAGTACAAGATATTGAATTTTTTTCTTTTACAACCAAGGTTAGTCAATATACAATTTTCATTTATAGCATCGGATCTTCAACATGTCAAGATTGGTATAAAGCAGGAAATGGTTACAAATTTTCACTTGTGCACAAGCACTTACAAAAGCTAGCAATATTCGTATCAAGGATCGAAAATAATGAATGTTTTATTGATATTTATCATAATTGCAAATTATACAAAACTTATAGAGAAGCAACTCCTGACAGAGTTTGGAAAGTGCAAAATAAATTTAAAAATTTTCAGGAAAACAATTATTTGGTTTAGAGGATCCACTTACATGTAAATTACTTCACAAACATTGTATTCCCAAATGTACACCAGAACAATGGAATGATTTGGAAATAATGAATACTTTATTCATTTATCATCTTCAACGCAGAACTTTGGCATCGGTTATATGGTACGATTTTTTTGTTAGATAGAAACAAAAAAACAGCCACATAATTAAAATTTATTTAGAATTAGAATTATTATACCCACCAAAGTATGAATTTTCAGAACGGGAATTAGGAGCATGCAATCTATGCTTTGTGCATCAGGATGTACTAATATAACACCATTGCAAAAAAATGAATCTCAAGTAAATTTTTTTTTTTGGATTATATTATAACATAACAATAAATAATCTATAAATTTTAAACTATTTAGTATCAGTTATGGACTAAGTCAAAAAAGCCTGAGAACGATAAAGAAATTTTACAATGTTTATTTGGTATGGGATTTCTTACTGCTATTCCAGTGCACATTTCCAATACTTCTCAAAAATTCTGGACATGTTTCAAATGTTCTTTAAATGATAACAAAAAAACTTGCAATGGAAAATACTAAATATTATCTATAATAGCGAATAACTTTAGATATGAAGAAATACAAGACAATTTGAAGGTACAAAATCTATAAGTTCTGATATTCTTTATAAGTATATATTATTGTACAAAATTTGTCAAATAACATAATTTGGCAAATAAGCACATAGCTGCAAAGCAGCACATATAGCCAATCATTTGTCAAATTACTGTATTCGACAATTTGCCCAATAATAGTATTATACGGCAATTTATGATTACAATTGGTAGAGAGTTGCTTACTGAGTTTAATTTGAATAACCATGATACCTAAAAAATTTTTTTATAACTATATGAGTTTGTCAAATAATTGTATTTATATATACTAATATTCTAGGTAGGAGTACATACCATTAGTGAGTCATGAAAACATGCTATATTAAATAGATATGGAGCTCCTTCTTTTGAAAAACCAGTTATTCATCCTATGCGATTTACTCCAGAACAAATAAATCAATTTGATCAGTTTTTTACAAGAAAAGATATCATAAATATGAGCTCATATCAAAGTGATGCAAATTCAGGACTATCTATTATATATCTTCAAGATTGCAAAAAATCACTATGGGAAAAATTTTCAGAAGAATACCCAAATAGTATACGCCAAACATTATTCATGACATGTTTGCAAGAAAGTCGATTTGTTTACCAGGATAATTTGGGTGGGCTATGTTCTGAATATAATGAGTGTGGATATGGAGTCTTTGCTGAAGTTGAAATGTTAATAATTACTTATATAAAAGAAGAAAAACTACAGGCAAGTACTTATATTTGTATAGATATATGTTATTGAGCCCAAGTACTAATTTAAAATTGATAGTAGAAAGATCTAATATATAGATCGCGTCAATTGCGAAGATTTATAAGGCTCAAATACATCAAAAAACTCAATATTACTAAATTGGAAATTCCAATACATACTAGTTGTCCATGCCAATACCGCAATCCGTGTATGCAAATTGAATCATAGAGAGCTATGTGAAGATTGATCAAAATTGTTCACCTTTTTTGATGAAGTGAGAGATCATATTGAATCAGATTATCATCAAACATTATACGAATATCAAAAAAAACTTATTTTATGGAAAGCTCACCATGCTTGTAAATTTTATCTGAATGCACATGTGCAAGTTAACCTTGGTGAGCTGGATGAAGAAGATGCTATAATTATAGTTGATTTTAAAATAAGGATTCTTTCACAAAGTGCCTGAGAGACAAAATTAGAATTCTTTGGTAAAAGAGGATGAGCTTTACATTCTGTTCTCATTTATACTAAAGACATTGAAAACAACAAACTTGACATACATGTTTTTAATCATTGGTCTGACAATAAATGCCAAGATGCCTGGTTTACAGCATCTTCTTTTCATATAGTATTAGAGACTATTAGTCCAAGACCGAAATGAGTTACAATTATGTTAGACAATGGTCCGCACTATTACTGTACAGAATTGATGCTTATAATTGAATGTTGAAAAGATTGGTATAAAGTTAGTCCCCGAAAATGGCTATTTTTAGAAGCTGGTGAGGCCAAAACCACTATAGACTCTCATCATGCTCAGGTAAAATTTAATTATCTAATTGCAATTTTATCAGTATGATATAGCTAAAATTATTTTTTTTAGATTTCTCAAGTAATCAAACATTATATTAAGTTGGGTTCTACTTTAGAATCTGGTGAAGATATTGAAATGGCAATTAAAGACATAAATGGAATTCATGCAGCTAACTTAACACCTAATCATTCATAAGGTAATATTTAATTGATAATTATTGTCAAACTTTTCAGGCAAGATCTTGCTAAATTAAAGGAAGGGACACACAAAATTACTTCAACGAATAAGAACAGTCATGATTTTGTACTCAGAAAAAAGATCACAGTCGGGAAAAGTTGACCTTCTCAACTAAGCAATCAAGAACCATTCAGCAAAAAAACAATACTAATGTATATACAGAATTGTAGTGATAGAGTAACATGTAAAAGTATATTATATTATTCAATTGTAAATATTTTTAATTATTGAATTTTTTGGGGATCTATAGAACAAGAAAAAATTGGAACATTGCCAGAAATCAAAAATTTACAAGAATGGACCTGGCCTGAAGATGGGGATAATGTATATGCAAGAGAACTTCCTGAAGTTGGAGAATTTAAAAAATAGTCACCAGCAGAAATTCAAAAAATAAAAAAAGGAAAAAAAATCGATAAACCTGAGTTACGGCTTATATATCATACCGAGCCTTCTAATTTGTAGACACAGCCAGTTCTACAATCTAAAGGTAAAAGAAGGTTTCGAATTTAAATGTATCTGTAAAAATAAATACTAATAATTTATTTAGTTCAAGATATTCAAATTGAAGTTAACTGTCAAGATCAAATCTTAACAAATTCTATTTCTTCTTCTGAGCTAAACAGGTTTGAATGATGGTAATAATAATTGTATAAACTGCCTTCTTTTTCTGCTCTCACTAATTTTTAATAGGAATGAAGTATTTTATAATGGATGGGCCCTAAAGTTAAACAAAAAAGTGAAAACAAAGATCCATGGAAGAGAATGTCTGAACAAGTAAAAGAGTTGCTAGAAAATATGTTTCATACCGGAACAGTAAATTCGAATCAAAAGCTTTCAGCACAGCAAATGCGTGAAGAATTATTACGATGTGTACAAAATGGTGAACTTTAAGAAAGTGATGTTCCAAAAGTTACTATAATTCAAAATTGGATAACTGGGTTCTCGCGTAAATAGAAAGAGGCAATAGCAATGCATTCTTTAGAATTTGCAGAATCGTCTAAAATGGTTCAATAGTTTTAAAAAATAGCTTGTAAAGAATGATATGTTAAATTTTGTTACATATTATTTTGAATCTTGAATACATAAAACATTCTAAATCTGTGCTTCCCTAAAAGTAAAGTGTTTAACTAGCGTTCTATTCTATTGTTTTTATTTGATATTTGTATTACAAAAGAATTTATTTGGGTAATTAATATGTTTTTTGATATAGGTTGAGTAATTTTTGTTGACTTATATGCCTTTTTTTTGTATTTTAATAAATTAAGTAGATGATCTACATTTTTTTACCCCAAAATTAATTATAAATTTTCTGCCGATCATACACAGATCTGATCTTAAAAAGTTTATTTTAAGCTGATATAATTTTTAAAAAATTGAGTTTGGATTTGGTTTAAAATCAAACCAAACTCAAATTTGCTGCAAAGTTTTATTCAAGCTAATTCAATAAAAACCATAATGTAAAATTTAAATTTTGTGACTTACATAATATAATATATATATGTAATAAAATTGTTAAGTAATTTATAAATTAGAAAAAATTAATTTTAGGGCCTAAGCAATATCTGGGTTCTAAACTAATATAATATATAAAATTAAAAACAAAAATTAAAATTCTCAGACCTGGGCAATAACTAGGTCCTAAAAGCTAATTTAAATATTTAAACCTAAGAATTAGAAAAAAATTAGAAACTCGAAACTGAGCAACGTCGGGTCCTAAGCGCTAGTTCATGCATATTTTGCATGCATATTTTGCATGCGTATACATTTCTTTAGCACTATATTTAATATACAAGTTACACGTGAAATGCGAATCGAGTCCCAAGTTTGACTTGGGTCTGACTTTAATAAATTTTCAATTTTTGGAGTCGAGCCGAGCCGGTGATAGTCCTAAAATTGTCGCTAGGACGGGGTAGTGTAAACATCGTAAGAGAGTGTCATGCCGAGTTTAACTCCGATGGTTGACGTTAGAAGGGTCACATGAATTGTGTAATAAATTATAGTATTCGGATATTCATGATTTATTAGGCATTTATTATAAAAAAAGAATGTGAATATATATGACCTTTATTTATTGAGGAATTTGGGAGAGCGAATGTTCTCCTCAACTAAGGATGAAGACACTCTTATATACATTCTAATTTTACAGATTGTCAACCTGGGGATCTCAACGCTACGCTGTAGATTCCACATCTACTCAAGGCGCAATGATTTGCAATCTCTATTTTGAACGTAAACGTTCTTGCCACCAAGAATACACATGTGACAACTTAAGAATTAGACAAATACGGAAGTGATTATACGCAAAGAAAATTAATCGTTATAATAGCTTCGTGTAAGGTTAAATTGGGTCGAAAAAAGTTAGATTTGGCGAGTGGTTTCGGGATAGTTTTAGGAAATAAAACTGTCTTAGTAACGACTTAGCGAATGTGAGAATGTAGAAAGTAATATGCTATACGTTTAGTAAGATACTTGTATGTTTTATTAAAGATACATGATTATATGATTGCATTAATAAAGCAAAGACGGGAGTTATTTTTCCAAGGGCCAGCAGGCCTTTATCCTATACTACCATAATTGTCTATAATCCCAAAATGCCTTTATTGACGGTAATGTCCTTATTTTCAAAATTCATCAAAAATTCCAAAATCACATTTCTGCCACTTCTCCCAGAAATGGTCTTTCTGGAACTTCTGGCTGTTGTTACGAGCTTATAGGGTCTTGGACCAATTTAGCTTCGATCGTGAACAAATAGTGGTTAAGGTTAAATGGTTTAAACCGATAAACTAACACACATAATTACAGGTTAAGGTTATCATAATATTATCAACTACAACCGTTATCACAGCTGTTATTCCCTTCATAAACTGAAACCACATCCTTCTCTGAGGGTTATTAACCCTCGTTCATCATCCAACTATGCCACAAACTATACTAAAATAAGAAGTACATAAAATAATGATACGTACGTACGTACGTACGTAGAATAAATATGACACTAACTAAAATTTGAGCATAACACCGGCGCAATTATATTTGCTATTTCTGGGACGTCTCGAATTATACATCAATTGCACATTCTTATTCAACTCGAATTAAAGCTCGTGTTACATGAAATTTTAGATTCTTGATTTATTTATACGTAGCGTTGTATTTTTAATGCAGGTTGCGCCCATCCTTAATTAGATGTGGCAAAAATTTAAGACGATCAAAGAAGTCATTCTTAGAATCTTGGCCATGAAATTTCTTTCAAAATGTAATTTATTAAAAAAAAACAAAAATCATGAAAATTCGCCAAATTACTTTTCACTATCGAATTTGTCCCCTATGCACTAATAATGAACCCTAATATAACAGTAGAATTTTCATGCTTTCACGTTCGTTTATGCCTATTACTGTATCCATATTAACAAGGCATTAATAGTAAATTTACAAGGGTGTATACTAATTATAGAATATCAATCCTACTTTTTCAGGATAATTGCAAACCCGAAAAATTATATAATTTACCATTAATGTTAGCCATACGTACGTTTTTAATATTCAAATTAAAAAAAAATGTCTACTGATCATCTTAAAATACAATTTAAACTTCATCCTGTTCCAGAATGTCTTTTATCACGTAATCCTCCCCCACATGTTAATTCTATTGAACAATATAAAAAGCTTTATGAAGAGAGTATTAAAAACCCTACAGAATTTTGGGGAAAAGTATGTAAAATTTTAATTAATTGATGCATTGAGTATATCTTATCTTGTAGCAAGTTACTAATTTACAAACTAAATTTAAAAAAATATTTCCATTTATTATGTTCATATTATATTCGGTTATTAGCTCGCTAATGAACTTCTTACTTGGCACACTCCTTTCCAAACCGTTCTATCTGGAGGTTTTGAACATGGTGATGTTACTTGGTTCCGTGAAGGAAGATTGAATGCTTCATATAATTGTTTAGATAGACATGCTATTAAAAATCCTGACAAGGTAATATTTTATTTCTTATCGTTATCGATTTAATTTAATCTTGATCATAACGGTTCATTCTTTTTAGGTTGCAATCATTTATGAAGCTGATGAACCCGGTCAGGATCGCAAGATCACTTACGGTGAACTTTTACGTGATGTTTGCCGTTTCGCTAATGTGTTGAAAGCTCATGGTGTGAAAAAAGGAGATACGGTCTCTATATACATGCCAATGGTACCTGAAGCAGTCATTGCTATTTTAGCTTGCGCTCGTCTCGGTGCCGTGCATTCCGTAGTATTTGCCGGTTTCTCTCCAGGTTCTTTACGTGATCGTATACTAGATGCTTCTAGTAAAATTGTTATAACTGCTGATGAAAGCTGTCGCGGTGGTAGAACTATTCATACTAAAAAGATTATTGATGAGGCTTTAGTAGAATGCCCTGGAGTCGAACACGTTTTTGTATTTCGCTGTACTGGATCTTCAGTTCCGTTCTCCTCCCCTCGTGACGTATGGTGGCATGATGAACTTGAAAAACAACGTCCCTATTGTCCACCTGAAATTGTCAATGCTGAAGATCCTCTTTTCATAATGTATACTTCTGGTTCTACTGGTAAACCAAAAGGTGTCATCCACACTACCGGAGGTTACTTATTAAATGCTGCTGCTACTCTTAAATATGTTTTTGATTATCATGAAGGTGATATCATGGGTTGTATGGCTGATATTGGTTGGATAACCGGTCATAATTGTATTATCTATGGTCCTTTGGCAAATGGCGGTACTGCAGTATTATTTGGATCAACTCCTATATATCCTACTCCAAGCCGATATTGGGAAGTTGTTGCCAAGCATAAGATTACACAATTTTATACCGCACCAACTGCTATTCGTTTATTACGTAAATTCGGCCGTGAATACGTAGATCCTCATGATCTTTCAAGTTTAAGAGTCATCGGTACAGCTGGTGAACCTATCAATCCTGATACTTGGGAATGGTATAATGAGGTTGTCGGTCGAAATGTTTGTTCGGTGATTGACACTTATTGGCAGACCGAAACTGGGTCGGTCACTGTGACACCTTTTCCTGGAGCCACTGCAACAAAACCTGGTTCGGCTACCTTTCCTTTCTTTGGTATTGACCTTGCAATACTGAATCCGGATACCGGTGAAGAGATAGAAACAACCGAAGCAGAAGGTGTTTTGGCCATACGCCGACCTTGGCCATCAATGGCACGCACTATTTATAATAATCACAATCGATATCTTGATACTTATATGAGACCCTATAAAGGTTATTACTTTACAGGTGACGGTGCTGGCCGAGATCATGATGGATATTATTGGATTCGTGGACGTGTGGATGATGTTATTAATGTATCGGGTCACAGATTATCAACTTCAGAAATCGAATCCGCTTTAATAATGCATCCCATGACTGCTGAAGCTGCAGCTATTGGTGTATCTAATGAAATAAAAGGACAATGTGTGCAAGCTTTTGTTACTTTGAAACCAAATAGTAATAATACTGATGTAAAAGATTTAACCTTGCAAGTACGTAAATATATTGGCCCTTTTGCTGCACCAGAAAAAGTTTATATTGTCAATGATCTACCAAAGACTAGAAGTGGAAAAATAATGAGACGTATTTTGAGAAAAATTGTGGAAGGTCAAACCGACTCCTTAGGTGACTTAAGTACTTTAGCTAATCCTGATACAGTTGATACATTGATCGAAGAAGTTAAAAATTCGTAGATTTGTGTATGTCTGTATATGCCTGATTTTATCCCTCCTTTTATAGTGCCTTTATTATAGAGTTTTTTGCATGCATCTTTTTTTATTATTCATCTTTTGTATTTACTTAATCTTTTCATTTCATAGTCCATGAATATATTTTTTTACATTTATGTATGAAAATCATTTAATTTTTTCGATATATACTTTTTGTTTTAGTAAAGAAAAGGCGTGAATAATTTATTATTGCGTAACTTTTGCTAGATCTAATAATTTCAACTTTTGGATGGTAAAAATGTCGGATTGGCGAATCGACATAAAGTTAACATACGTTGTGAAGGGCCCAGGCGTCTACGATTCATAAATTTTTTTTCTTCTCTTTTATTTTATTTCTATTTTATTGTTATAATTATTATGTTGTTAGTGTTGTTTTCATTACAAAGTTAGGAAGAAAAGAGTGGTAGTTTCAAGAACAAGGAACCCAGTGATATTTTCGTGATCATCACATCACATGATTAAGTGTTCGGCCTAAGTTAGGGTAGTTAGGGTTAGTGTTAGAGTTAGGTGATTGGTTAGTTTAGGCTAATTTTTTAGTGCTGGTAAACAAATGACGTCATGCATGTGATGTGATGATCACTGGGTTCCGTGTTCTTGAAGTGTCCCGAAAAGAGTACCACTACCAAAAATAGAAATTTCATACTTTGGTTCAAATTTGTACCAACCAAGTCAGGTTCGAATTTGTACTATATGCCTAAGCAGGTACAAATTCGTATATATCGACTATCTTCTTGTGAATTTATACGATTAAAAACTAAAAGATATAGTACGATAATATAAATTAGTAATATGCAACATTCATGTACGCAGTGCAATAAAGGTCGAAAAGTATTTAAGACTTATCTTTTTGGCTTAATAAAATCGAAAAGAGATGAGTTCTTAACTTCGAAAGCATATTAGTAGAAATTGTTCTCTAAATAAAATACTTTCCTTTGAACATAAAATTGTTCATAATAAAAACCATCTTTTCGCATTTTCTCGTCCCCGTGATATTCGTAAACCCAGTATTCTTGCTTCATAAAAGTAAAAAGAGAAAGGCATCTCTTAGTAATCAAACCCCTTTTATATAAAAATATTTAAACTCTAAATTAATTTCGCCATCCTTACCATTGTTCACTTATTACGTCGATAATCGAAAATATCGTAAATTCAACTTCGTCACCACGTGACCACGTGACAATCGTTAAGAATCTTAACGATTGAAATCGAATACTGAAGACCCATCGCACCGGCTACAAGATTTAACATTACTTTTTTTTTAGTGATAAATAGAAGTATTTAACATAACCCATACCAGTATACTATGAAAAGATGCTTATATTGGTCTCCAAATACACCGCAGCAAGACTCGAAAGCCTTGAATCTCGGACCAAGTCTTTCCACGCCTCTTTCAGCCTTCCACCTCAAGGTATCAAGAGTCTTGAGCTGATTAATCTGATTGTTCGGTGTTTGCTAGTTAGATAGATAGTTTTCTTTTAAACCCTTTAAGTCCCCACTTTCTCAACGTACGTAAGCAATACAGTCAAATCTCTATAAGTGCACTTTTCGTGATTTTTTTAAGTGCGCTTATAATTATATCCTCCGTAAATGCACTTTTCCCCGACGAGTTCATTATCTATTTGCTTCTTTAATGACCATTATACATAATATCTTATATGGATCAAGATCTTTGAGACATTCACCTGCTTTTTTCTTGAGATACAAATAACTGAGTTCGTTGAACTAGGATAGATTACTCGAACAATTATCTACTATATTTAGTTGTTTTTTTTTTTATGGAGTATCTAATTCCAGATTTTACAATGGTTCTATAGTTACATAATGTTCCTAATTTCGTGCCACACTTAATGAGTCCAATTTATTTATTTATCGTTACCTTAATGATCTGATTTTTGATTTCGAATAAAATTATTAACATAATTTGTGTTGAAGTAATCTATAAATTCAGTATATATGATAATATAATATATCATCAAAAAATATCTTACTTCTTAGTATTTCATTATTGAAAATATATGACCTTACATTGAAGTTGAAAGCATGATATTTAGGGTATTGTCAGGTGATTTAACCCAGGTCAAACGGGAGTTGCCTATTTCGTCATTTTATTACTACGTATACTGATATAAATATACTCGTATAACAATACACAATTTCTTACAGTATAATGGCTTTAAAATTTTATGAACAACTTTCACAAGACTTTACTCAGCTTCTTGAGAATGAATATAGTTATGATGTAATAATTGAAGTTGGAGAACAACCGAATACTCATCTTGTTAAAGCGCATTCAATAATCTTGTATCAACGTTCACTTTACTTTCGCCAGAAATTAGAAAATACGATTAAGAAAAACAATGTAATTGAAATTAATTTACCTCATGTTTCTATAGAAGTATTTAATATTGCCATCAAGTAAGTTATATTATAATATTACGGTATTTTATTATAATAATATTTTTATTACTAAATATTTTATATTCACTATATAGATACATTTATGGTGGCACAGTTTCTTCAGAAAATCTCGATACTTCATCTCTATTTAATTTATTGATTATTTTTAATGAATTCATGCTTTTAGAACTAGTTAATCATTTTCAGGCTTTTCTTATTGATAATAATGCATCTTGGCTCCGTTTGAATTTTTTTCGTGTCTATCAAACAAGCTTTCTTGATGAAAACTTTAAACCTTTGCAACAATTTTGCAATGCCATTATTGCAAAACAACCAAGCATAATTTTTGATTCTGATAATTTTACCAATCTTCAAGAAAACGCTTTAGTTGCTCTTTTAAAAGACGATAATTTACAAATGGAAGAATTAGAAATTTGGGATAAAGTAATTTTATGGGGAAAAGCGAAAACTCCAGATCTACCATCTAACCTCGAAGAGTGGACTAATGAGAATTTTAAATCTTTAAAGTCTACACTTCAGCACTGTCTCCCTCATATTAGATATTTTCAAATTCCTGGTAAAGAAGTATTAAAGAAAATTAAACCTTATCGTAAAATTCTTGAAGAGAATGCATGGGATGATATTATTTCGAGATCTATAGATCCAGATATTTCTGTCTCTTCTCTAATTTTACCATCTCGTAAAAAAGCAACAGTACAACTTCCTCTTCGAGAAGTATCTATAATTACATCGTTTTCTTCTATAATCACATTAGAGCATGCAGCAGAAATTTCATCCTGGATCGACCGACGTTCAACAATTTATAATACTACAG
Source organism: Dentiscutata erythropus (assembly GCA_910591965.1). Taxonomy (NCBI): domain Eukaryota; kingdom Fungi; phylum Glomeromycota; class Glomeromycetes; order Diversisporales; family Gigasporaceae; genus Dentiscutata; species Dentiscutata erythropus. The sequence continues at coordinate 3,576 of CAJVPY010001928.1, read as the reverse complement.
AAATTCCATATGAATTTAAACTTTTACTTAGAGGCAGTAGGGATGGGTTCACAGGTGAAGTATTTCATAGACTATGTGATAACATACCTGGTACTGTGGTTGTTATAAAGGTTGTTAGTACGAACGAAATACTTGGTGGTTACAATCCTCTTATCTGGAAAGTTGGTAATAATAATTACGAATATGTAGCAACATCTGATAGCTTTATTTTCTCTTTAAAATATGAAAACTTAAATGAATCTGTTCTTAGTCGAGTAAAAGATATGTCAAGGGCAATTTGGTGTGGCGACATAAAGCAAGGTCCATGGTTTAGTGGTTATGACCTTGGAATTAATTCTAAAGATAGAGCTTATTGTCATAACTGGGGTCCAAAACCACATGGATACAAAAAGTTAATCAGAAACGTACATGGCCAATTTACTGCAGATGAATATGAAGTATTCCAAGTTTATAAAAATGGATAAAATTAAAAATTTACAAAAAACATTATAATTCGTTCACGGAATTACAGAATTAGTTACTGTTAAACCTCCCAAAACCGATATGAATGGTGAATAGATTTTGTATTAGTATTGAGAAGTTATCAAATTTGACAGGTTATCGATTTTGACAGGATCAGTTTTGGGAAGTCTAATTTTTTTTAAAAAAACTTTTTCATTAAATAAACCTTATAAATTTGTTGGTTCTTTTTTGAATAAATAATAAAAAAATTGTACAAAGTGACATATATTATTTTCAGATTTACAATTAACCAATGTTAATTATAATTAAAAGTGACACAGAACAATAAATTTATGTTGTAAAAAATATTTAAATCTAATTCGGCATTTTTATCATTTCTGGACTTACATCAGGTTTGATTCCTAGTAAATACCTGCTTACCAAGTAGCTTATTTGTCGTGTAACAAACTATAGCTTGACAAAACTAAGAAGTATTTGTTAGCATTAAATTCCTATCGTTATATGAAAATTACAATTTAATCTTTTGTATAACAAAAGATATGGTTTTTATACGTAAGTTTATCACGACAAAATGGTGTGATCAATTTCTCTAAGCTTTTTACAAGTTTTGAAAATGAATATGATTTTAATGAGTAAATGTAGCTGGAAAGCAGCCAAATGTCCAATTTTTCAAAGCACATTCAATTATTTTGTACCAATATTCATTATATTTATGCAGAAATTAAAAAATGCTATTAAAAAAATAATATCTATAGCTGCATTTTTTCTTTTGAACAATTGAAGCATCATATCTTTATAATTATTAATGAATTCAAACTTACAGAATTAATTGAAAGTTTTCAATTTGCCTCATTAATAACAAGGCACCCGGGTTAAAATTTTTCTCGCATTTATCGAGTAGTTTTTATAACGAAAGCTTTAAAGCTTTACACAATTTGCAATGATATTATTGTAATATCCAAACATGATTTTGATCCAGAAGATTTACCTCTCTTTCAGAGAAAGCTTTAGTTGCTTTTTTGAACATGATGATTTACAAATGAACAAGTTAGATAAATTCATTTTACAGGAAAAGGATAAGACCCAAACTATCCCTAAATTTTAAAGAATGGGTTAATGAAAATTTAATTTTTTAAAAGCTATCCCTTCAGCATTGCATTCCTCATCTTAAATACCTTCAAATACTTGGTAGAGATGACTTAAAGAACATTAAACCTTATCGTAATATTCTTGAAGAAAATACGTAGGATGTTATTATTTTAAAGAAACAGCTCAATCTCCTTCTCGAAAAATATCGGTTTTCACACCATCTTCTATTATTACACTGCAAAATGCAGCAAAGTCCAAAAATTTATGATGATTCAGAAATTCCATACGAATTTAAGTTACTACTTAGAGGTTGTAGAGATGGTTTTACAGGTGATATCTTTCATAAACTATGCGATGGTGTATCTGGTACTGTGATCGGTTTAAAGTTAATAATACAAATGAAATACTTGGCGGTTATAATCCCCGTGTATGGGAAATTTTTGACGAGGGTGGCGTATATGCTACTACAGTTAATAGCCTTACTTTCTCTTTAAAAAATATAAACCTTAAGAAGTGCTGTATGCTCAATGGATCATGTGGGATCTGGTATATCTAGTTTGGTCAAATATCACAAGGTCCATGGTTTGGTAAAGAACTTGGAATGGGAAATGAATCCTAAAGAGTGGTATTATGAAATATATACACATCTATGAATCAATTAGGAACAAAACTGAGAAGTATTTCAAGTTTATAAAAAACTATCGGACATGCAATCTTCCTATTGACATCATTCATGATCACATTACAGAATATGGCAAAAATTTCTTCATAGATCGGTCAGTGCTCAGTAATTTTATGATATTACAAAAATTCCATGTGAATTTAAACTTTTACTAGAGGCAGTAGATTCAAATTTATTGGTGAAACATTTCACGCAATAATGTATTAGATACTGTTGTTATTGTAAAAATCAATAGCACAAACGAGATACTTTGTGGTTATAATTCTCTTGGAAAGGTTGGTAATTGGGCGCATCATGCTAGAGCATTTGATAGCTTTATTTTTTCTTTAAAATGGAAACGTAAATCAATTTATTCCTGGCTGTGTATAAAATAAATCAGGCAATTTTTATGATAGTATGTGTGATTTTGGAAGTAGATGGTAAATAATGCCGCTGTCATAAAGATGTATATGATAAATTAATCGCAAAAAAAAAGTGTGTTTACTATATATGATTTCAAATTTGTAAAATTTGATGCATTCAACAAACTAGGATTTATTATTTACTATTATTAATTTCAAGTATGTAATAAAATTGATTTTTATATTTTATCATTATACTGTATATAAATTTTTTAACACCGAAAAGATTGGATAATCAATTACTATCTGATTCGCAAGCGTAATGTACTGTATTTCTAACAACTTTTGTAAATAATTTGTCATTATTTTACTTGTCTTGGGATGAAATAAACATCATGAGCTTCGAAGTTACGAACATTACATAAATGACAATAATATTATGTAATTGTTTGATGTAAGCGTAAAGTCATTTATATACTAATTTATATAAATTTATGCAGTATTACTGAAGGTCCGTAGAATATAGGAATCGGAACCGCCTAAAATTTTCTTAATATTAACCGTTTAATCGTTTAACCGTATTAACCGTTTAATCAGCTGGCATTAAAATTGTCCTGGTTCATAATAAACATAATTTCGGCCCGGCACTATAAACCAAATTTTTGTGCGGTTAAGAGGTTCCAATCCCTAGTCACATAAGATTATGTAAATTCTTGTAGCATTTTACCTAGTAATTTTATAAAAAAATTCATGATGAAAGCAGAAACAAATTTTTTCAATTTGGACCACTATATATTGTCAAACGGAGTTGCCTTAATTTGTCTATTTCGTCATTCTACGTGCTACGTATATTCTGATTGCGCGGAGGGTCTTTTAGTTATACGGTAAGTCCAATGAAAAATTATTAGCCCTAGCCCTCATGTCTAATTGGACATATGGCTAATTGGACAAGTGGCTAATTAACCTTAGTTGTTGTCCACATGTCCAATTAACCAATTAGCC
>CAJVPY010001927.1:0-17717 GCA_910591965.1 Dentiscutata erythropus | reverse complement strand
TCGTGAGGTATCTAAGTGTGACGATGTGAACACAAATTTGTCATCATATTTTTTATAGATCATGGGTACCTAAGTGTAACGACGAACTTGTGAACCAATCATCACTCGAATGACGACACAAGCATGAATCATTCGTCACTCGAATGATAGAGCGAATACTAATATATCTCTGATGACGCAAGTGCGAATCGTTCGTCACTCAAATGACGACGCAAATGCAAAATGCTCATCATAGCTGAGGCTATTATAGTCTAATCTAAGTCGTTTTGAGTTTATATAAACTTAAAATGACTAAATTTACTATTAAGTTTATATATAATTTTAAAATTGTATTTTTTATTCTCAAATCTACTTAGATTTTAGAGATTATATATTAAATTATATATATTATAAAAATAAAGATATTTATTATTTAATTTTTTAGCAGAAAAGAGTTAGAAAAATTATTAGATACTATATAATATAGTATTATTAGCTAATTAAAACTTTTTAAGATAGAATTTTGCTATTTATTACTACTATATTTCAAAAATATACTAAGTAAATAGGATCAGGTACTCTAAGTAAAAATATTCAAAACCTCTAAAAACTTTATAAGAACTGAAATTGGTATTTTATATTAGCTTTATATTATATTATATAAAAAAAATAATTCTCTAATTTCTAACTCTAACCCTAACAAATTTTAGAATCACCAGTAGTGATATATACTGTAGTCATTTTCTTTAATATAATTATATAAACTTTATTTCTTTGTTCAATATAAGTTTTCATCCACTATTATAATACAGTTAAAAATCATTACCACTTTACAGTTTATATAGTAAATATAACTAAAAAAAGACATAATAGTATAGTGATTTATTAAAACTATTAACTATATATAAATATTTAAGCATTTGCTTGATTTTTTTTAAAGATAAACTATTAAACTTCTTTGAATTATCTAAATTTTTGTCTTATAAAATTTTTTTATTATTATTAAGTATATAAAGAGTACAGGAAAATTTATAACAGTTTTAAATTTTTACTGATTAAAAAACACTATACTTTTTGAGATAATAATTAATAGCACTATAGCAATTATGAATAGACTTGACTTTATAATCTGATTTATTATCTTTTTTCAACTAAGTAAAAATTTATACAGGTAATTTTCAAGCTTTTCAACACTATCAATGAGTTCTATAGTTTGAGTTTTTTTACAATTTTTATTGAATTGGTTCAACATTCTAAGCCACTGTGTCATATTCTTTTTTGTATTTATTACAAACAAAGCTTCTTGCAATCAATTTATATCATCTTGTATTGGAAGTTGTAAGGCTTGGTTGAAATCCATATTTTGAAAAAAAATTTTTTTTTTAAAAAAAAAACAGGGAGTAAAAAAAAAAAAAAGTATAAGAAAAAAAGCGAGTAAAAGTGTGATTATGACTAGAAAGTGATTGTAATTATATAAAAAAGATCAGTGCTTATGTCAGAAGTATTAGATAAGGGACAAGCTAGATATTAGCTAAGATCAGTTTACTATAGAGCCCCCCTTCCTCCCTCCCTCCTGAGAAATTCAATTATTCTGATTGGTTATATGTATATATTTAGACCTGAGATTTTGTATACCTCCCCCTACCCTACGATATCAGTTGATGATAATCAGTTATTGTCTATAATAATAATACAAATGATAACAAGTACTTATAATGTTATCAAAACGAACCCTATAAAAAAAGTTTGTCTGCTTTTGTTCAGCTTTTGTCGATATTGTTCAAAAAAAGTTCAGAATGGAGTCATTATAGTATAAAACCAGAACAAAAGTTGTACATTTTTAAATTTTTCAATTATAAAAATATGTACGATTTTTGTCCTGCCTTTACTACGATAATGACTCCGTTCTGAACATTTTTTGAACAATACCGACAAAAGCTAAACAAAAACGGAACAAAAACAGAACAAACTTTTTTTATAGGGGAATAATCTCAATACTAATACATATCGATTTTGGAAAGTTTAACAGCGGTTGGGTTGAAACTGGGCAGCGAAGTTCCCCACGTATGCAATTGTCTAATTAACATATAAATTACAAAATTATAAACCAAAAAAATTTCACACTATTGAATCACATTTTGAAAATGACCAATTGTAGCTTCGAACAATTTTGGACTAAAATATAGGCAATTGTGGATTTTGTAACATTACAGAAATTTGTATGCTGAGTGGAACTAGTATCGCCTAAATTTCGGATTCAGATTTGACGAAACATTATTAATAACTAAAATTTTTTTATTTTTAAAAAAAATATAAAATTTTATTAGTAAAATTAAAAAATTAGGGTTATTAAAAATGTAATATATATGTCAAAATTAAAGATAAAATAATAAATTTAAATATATTTATAAAAAAAAAATATCTATAATTTTTACTCAATAAATAGGCGGGAAAGGCTTAAATAAATTTTGAGAAATTTTTAAAAAAAAAACTTTTTAAAATCATTTCAGCAGACAAATTTGCCCGCTAGACGGTTTAAGGAATAAGAATGGAAAAATTGTAAAAAGGCAATGATTTTATTTTAATGGTCCGTTGTTGATGTAAGAATCGCTTGCTCGCATAAATTTTTCTTTTTTTTTGTATTGTATAATTAATATTAAAAATTAACATTATAAAAAATATAAAAGTTTCGTACCATAAGTCTCAAAAGTTTAGTAAAGAAAAACGAATTTTCGATTTTGAAATCAAATGCTAAGAAGGAAATCGTGAAAAGATGGCTTGTGAACACAAGGCGTTAAAATTAGAAATTTGGAAATTGATATTATCCAATTCTAACAATTATCGTAATACATTATGACAAAAAAAAAAAAAAAAAAAACCGGAAAAAAAAAAGAACCACTAATTCTAAGATACATAATAAGAAACGTGTATATCTAGTATTGCAGCTTTATTAATATACGTACGTGGTGAATTTTTTTTTTTTTTTTTTTGAACAAACAGGATTTTGTAATCAGATTAGTGTGGCTTTCACTTCAGTTAAATTAAGATTGCGCACGTATTTAATTTCAAATTTTAGACAATTTTAACAGAGCATTTGTTATTATAAGTTATTCAAAGAAATGTCTAGGAAAACTCCTTCAATATTTGCTATTATAGTATATCAAGGGATATATCTTTTGGCGGGAATTTATCAAACACTTAGTATACAATATTTATATTATCAAGGAGCTGCTAGTATGGTTTTTTTTTTTTCGTTACTGAAATCTGAAAAAAAAAATTTTTTTTGAGAAATTATATGTGCTGAAATATGAATTTATGATTATTTTTAGATGAAAAAAGGTATTTATTTGTTCGATATTTTTTCGATTACAAAGTATTACTTTCATATTTGCATTATCACAATTTTCTTTTTTTTTTTTACGTTAATGCTAATCACAATTTCATAGTCTTTTGGTGAATGTTATACATTATATTGGTGCAGCCTTGGTTGGAATATTACTTATGCCCGCATGGTTTGCAAAAAGAAAAGTACATGAGACCATCATAGATAAAACCAATGACCCAGAATTTGACATTGTTAATATCTACCACTTTTTTTAATGTTTGTTTAACGTTTGATATTTATTTTTGTTCCATTCGTTTTAAATAAACATTTTTTACAAATGTTTTATTAGGTAACGAAAGCTCTTAAAGATTATCAGTTATTACCTGAAGAAGATGATGATGGCGAGTTATCAAGCCCAAGAGAAGTTGTAAATTACTGCTTTATCCTTGGTATCTCTTTATTGGATATTATGGCTAATTTTACATTAACGCTGGGTCTTTTTTACGTTGGGAGCGGTGTAAGTAAATGATATATGTATAGTATACGTGTATTTTCAGTAATAATAATAATAGTCTGCTAAAAATATAAAAAAAAATTTTTTTTTTGATAAAGATGTATCAAATAATTCACAGCTCGATAGTAATTTGGTGTGCTATTCTCTCATTTCTATTTCTTGGAAGAAAATTTTCTCGAGTACAATCATTTTGTGTTATTGGAGTATGTATCGGACTTTTTCTTAGTTCATTCGGAGCTTCACAAAATTCCATAACTACCGACGTTCCTACAATACTTAATTCACTTAATATATCACCTAAAATACTTGGTTTAATATTAACATCACTCGCGACATTTGGAAGTGCATGCGTTTACGTAATACTTGATCAATTATTGACGACAATTATAGTACCTAATGAGCTTCCACCATCACCAGAAAAAGCATGTTTTTTAATAGGAACAATTAATTCAAGTTTAGTTATGATATATATTATAATTTATACAATTCCAAATTGGAAATTACTTGTAATAGAAGAGATGGAAAAGAAACCAGAACATGCTAGTACATTTATAATCGTTATATCATATTTAATTTTAATTTTTGCATCATTTTTTCATAATTTTTCAGCTTATTGGATAGTAAAATATCTTGGTAATGTTACTATAGGATTATTAAATTCTATTAGAGCTATTATGGTATTTGGTTTTAGTCATATATTTTTTTGTAAATTTGATAATGGTCAATGTTTTACTATTTGGAAAGGCTTTGGTGCTTTTGTAGTAATAGGATGTATAACTATTTTTTCTCTTACAAAATTACATTATAAATTCAATCAATAACGTTATTAACATATATCTATTATATTATATATAGAGTATTACATATAGCAAAATTATTTTAAAATATATATTAAAGTAAAAAATATTTTTATAGCATTTAGTTATTGTTATAGTGGTTTTGTTTTACATTAAATCGCTCTTTTTTTTATCTTCTTTTACCGAATTTTTCGGGATATCTCGGACCTTTGCCCTAATTTTGGCTTATTCTTCTGGAATATTTCGGAGTAGCGGGCCCACGTGTTTGACATAGTCCATAAATGTGGCATGTCCAACACTGGTTACAAATGCATCAATTGTCATATGTATTCACATGGTCGACTTTAAATTGACGTTAATGTTATATTTATACTTTTTTTTATTCTGTAATACATTATGATAAAACCAAATTCGGTTTTTATTTTTTTTTAAGGATAAACCGCCACATCTCCTTCATATTCACAATTAAAACTAGTAATACAACAATAAAATTGCTATAAAAATACACCGATCACTAACTTATTATATTATTAATAAGATAAGAACACGATATATTTAGTAAAAATAGCCGGATTTGTAAGTGTACAGGATATTTTTTATTATATATAAAATTAAGAATAAAAAAAATATCTGTGACAATTATAATACTGTTAAAAAAACAGTAATAATTTTTTTAAATAAAATTAATTAAAGATTAACATAAATAAAAAAAAGAACCACTTTAAAAGTAAAAAAAAATAGTTTCTTTTTTTTTTTTAAAAAGGAGTATCATCGGTTTTTTTAAAAATAAGAACGTCATCAGGTTTTTTAATTTCATCATCAACAGCTTTTTTAATTTCATCAGTTTGATAATTATCAACAACTTTATTGGAAACTCTACGTGGTCGATAATCTTCTACATCTTCAATTCTTATAATTAATTCATGGTTTCTGTTAAGTCGTAGGCCAACTACAATATTCGAATTTAAAATATTTTTTTTTTAAAAAAATTTTTTTTTTTCATATATATATATATGAAATATGAGGGAAGAAATTTTTAATTACCATATTCACGTAATCCTTGGTTGAAAGTATCAGTTGTTCTCCATGCGTATATAAATGTTATCTAATAAAAAAAAATCAATTAATAAAAAAAAAAAAAAAAGATACTAAAAATATTAAAGAGAAAATTCAAACATAAAAATATTTGCTTACAATTCCCACATAACAATACGGAACCGCTGTAATTATCAAAGATAAATAAAGAAATAATAAATATAATTAGTTATAAAATTAATTGATATATAGTTAAATAAAAAAAAATAACATACTAAAGTATAAAAGGATCCAAGCACCACTAGTAGCAAGAATAACCGATCCAATAAGGAAAATAAACCAATCGATAAGTACGATAAACCAAAGAAAATTAAATAGTTTCATTAATGAGAAACTTTCTTTTGGAACCTATAATAGAATAAATATACAATAAAATAAACAAAATAGTAGTATATTGATATGATTATAACAAGTAATTATCAATATATGATTATAATCATTAAAAAAATTACCGCGCGATGAACGACATATTGAGCAACAAATTGTATAAAAGTAACAAAAAATTGAATGATAATCAAAGTTTTGAGGATAACACTTGATGACATTTCATTCGAAATATATATGAATAAAAATGTAGTCAAGGTAGTCATGATTATCATAAAGAACATGTTAAGTTTCATTAACATCATAAAGATAAGTCTTATTTTAAAGAAGACTATTAAAAAAGAAAAAAATAAAGGTTAGATAAAATGTCTTTTAAGTATGTATTTTACGTATGTATTTTACGTATGTATTTTACGTATGTATTTTACGTATGTATTTTACGTATGTATTTTACGTATCTAGTAAGTAAATAATTAAAATACAGTAATATATAAGATACCTTGCATCGTCATATCAAGTCCGATCTTTTTATAAATTCTTCCGGAAAGATCGCGACGAACTTTATAAGCGAAATAACCCATTGTGATAGAAAATATTAAAGAGGTTAAAATGAAAGGAAAATCATATGCCAAGTATTGTGGATCAGGAGTTATAGCACAAGAAACGTTTATTTCGTTAACTATTCTTCTAATCTCAAGAAAATGTATCTAATCAAATAAAAAAGAATTAGTGAATGAATAATAAAAAATTCATTACTTACCACTCAATAGAAAAAGTTGATACCTACGAATCCATACAAAGATATTATTCCATTCATGAGAGCAATGATACTAACTTGAGCGCAATATTGAGTGACTACCTAATAATAAAAAAATTAAAAATAATAAAAAAGGTATATAATATAATATAATTTTAACAAACATAATAAGTATCAGGTGTTTATTTTATAGGAACTACAGTATAGTCAGAATAAAGTTAAAACTCCAAAGAAATTTAAAAACATACCGCATTTAAAGCAAAATTAAATTGGAAAACTTGATATAATACGAGAAAGAGAAATTCAAGAACAAATGAAGAAGGATAGTTATTTGAAGAGATATAATTATAAGATAAACATCCATCAGGACCAGAATCAGTCGAGTGTATGATGATGGTAAAACGATTCCATAATCTTAGATAAAAAAAGATCATGACCAAGAATTGGATTAGTGAAGTTAACACGAAAAATTCAATATTTCGTGATTCACTGATCCTTTGCAACTATTAATGTTAAAATTTGGTAAATTTAGTTAGTAATTTATCATAAAAAAAGTACTATGTATGTACTATGTACTGTATGAACGTTGCATCACAGCTTCTCACCTTCTTGGACCACCTATTGCGTGTGCGTGTGAATACCATTTTTGATAGTAAATAATGATATGATACGTGATAAAAAATTTGTTTGATATATTATGACAGTTGATACTGTACAATCATTCAAAATAATTCAAAATAATTCAAAATAATTCAAAATAATTCAAAATAATTCACGGTAATTTTATAATCATTCAAAAGGACTTAATAATGGTAAACAAATTTCTTGAAAAACTTTTTCAATGTTTCTTTTTCAAAACCCTTAATAAATATATTAATTAAAGAAATTACAGGTTAAGAAAATTAAATCTCTATCATTGTAAATACGTTTGAGGGTTTAAAAGAAACAAAGAAAAAAGCTACCAAGATTTTAATAAATATGAAACAAAAAAAAACATCGATCAAAAAAAAAAAAGAAATATGTTTTCGGAATTCATCATATGATTATAGTTGATATTTGGGATGATTTAATAGAAAGCATGAAAAGCTGATTTTCCTTGTTCATTTTTACGGATATCATTTTATGAGAACATCGGGGAAGACATATATATATGTATATATATTATCAATATTGACATATACTGTATATGTGTGTACCTGGTATCGGATATTATGCATGTATAGTAGATACCAGATACGCAGTATATATTTAAAATGTGATTCCACGAGGAATTGATATACGAAGGTGAAGATCCTTTATGAATTAAAATACTGAAATAAAAGATGTACGTGATGTCCGTATGTATGTGCGCTTAATTTTATTAATTTTTTTTTAATACATAAAATCGGGTTTTTCTTGTAAACAAAGATCATCGTGTTATAGGATGATAATTTTTTAAAGGATAAGTTACAGTAGATGGTAATGAAATTTGTTTCTTTATAAGTTAAAAGCGTGTTTTTTTAAAGAAAAGGTGAAAAAGTAAGTGAAAAAGATGAAAAGAAAAATGAAAAAGTTAGTGAGAAATAGCGATGATAATATTCACTGTTTTCTGTATTACAATTACATACCCTATCTCAATATATTGATATATATATATATATATACAAGAGAGATGTTTATGTCGACATTCTGATATCTGATATTATTACAGTATTACCGTTACGATTTGCGTACGTATGTATCATGCAATGATCGCATGAGAGTAGATCTAACATCCAATCAAAAACTTCGGACTAACACTAAAGAGATTATTAATGCAAGTAAATTAGTTGGTTAATTTAGTAAAGGTCAAAAAAAAAAAACTTTATCGACGAATGTTACGCCAGAATGACCATATTCAGTTTATCATTGTATATAAGGTTCTAAGGTTCTAAAGTTACCTGTTACGTAATCAACCTTATTTTTTCCTTCACGCCATAAATCAAAAAGGGCATATCTATATCTTGATGTTCCATACGAAGTTTAAGATTATAGATTGTTATCTGGGGCATTAAATTGTTTCACAAAAATAGATTCTTCTCCCGGGTTTTCCATTATTCCAGTATTCAAAATTTAAAAGCTTTGTTAAAAACTTTGTTAAAAGCTTTGATTGATAAGGATTCTCGATTTAGTATTTAATTTGTTCCTGATTAGTAGTAGCTCATTTAATTTAAGAATTCCTTAAAAAATATTACAACCGGCGAAAGATCATTTATAGATTTCATTTAAAAAAAATCCACCAACTTTGGTCAGGATGTAACGTTACAACTTTAGGACTTTTTGATTAAATTAATTTATATCCTTAATCAATACTGCAATATACTCATACTTATAATATAATGATTAAAATTGGTTTAAAAGCCTTATAAGGTTGCATCTTTGACTGCACGCAGTAGATATCAGTTTCTGGAATGATAAGTTATTTTTCGATTAAAGTACAATGTAGAATACAATGTAGAATACAATGTAGAGTACAATGTAGAATACAATGTAGAGTACAATGTGGGTTAAAGGCACTATTGTATGTATATTTGTACATAAAAATCCGGATCGTGGCTGGATCATAAATACTGTAGTGGTATAGTTAAATTTGCTTGATAAACCATTGTAATAATAATAATAATAATAATAATAAACAAAATAAGAATAAACAAATCATATAAAGCGATATAATTTTAATACAGTATATAATTCGTTAGCAAATCAAATCATGAATTTTTGAAAGTGGGAAATCTAAATTTATATCATTGGCACTAACAGTAATAAAAAGATGTGGTACGATAGATCGGCAATTTTTTTTATTATAGTGTTTTGCCTTAACTTTAATTAACGTCAACCCCAGTGTGATGTTGTGCGTGCTACACTTACGAATTTAGACAAAGTTAATAAAATACCGGCATTTTATATTTTATAAATATATACGGGGTTGCACGTTAAAGCCTTGATTAATTACCAAATCATTTTAATTATTATCGTTATACACTGTTGTACTGATATCGTTATGTACAGAAAATCATTCCAAAGATTTTTAAATGACGCAATACTTGGAGAAATGTCAAAATTTTTCCTCTTATAATGATTGGTCAAACGTTCGTACGCACACAAGTATGCACATACTGTACGTACAGTACGTAAATGGGAATTTGCTTTATTTTTATTTTTGTTTAACCTTTACAGTACATTCATCGAACGAAAATTCTATGAACCTATTTACTGCGTACGTACTAAAAAAAATTTTAAATTTTCGTATATACTGTACAATAATATTATTATAATCTAATACGTAGCGAAAACTTAGCCTTAGATTTAGTTATAGATTAACAAGATCTAACGCTAAAATATATATTAAGTTTTTTTTTTTATTGGTATTCCCCGGTCTTACGCTTATATTTTATTTTTAGATAAACTTTTTTCTGAATCTGATTTTCTGATTTTTTTTTTTACATGCGTACGTAGATTATCTACTAACCATTCTATTAGATATTAGATTAATGAACCTGTTTCATATTGTTTTTCTATCGAAGCCTATCGAATAAATGTATCCAATTAAATTGCTATCTCTAGTAAACGTGTTTTTTTGCTTTTTTCTCACAACATATTCACAACTGGATTTGGGGGGAGAAATAAATACTTTATTACATTTATTAATTAATTGTATTCACGTGCATCACTATTAAATTAACGCCAATTGACTAATTTTGTAGACTCGGGTGAATTAACTAATTTTGTAGACTCGGGTAACTAACTATTAAAATATCTTTTAAGTTCTAAAAATGGTTGTAAAACATAGTAGAATTGATATCTTATAATCTAATCTTAATCTAATCACAAACATGATTTTTCTGTAAATCACCTCATTATGTTTATTCACCGAATGTCCGAAATGCAAGAACCAGTACTGAAATTTCTTCTATTAGATTAACGTAGTACGGTAGGTACATTATTAACATCAAGTAATCTACCTTATCGTTATCGTTATTACAGTTTTTAATTATTATTATTATTATTATTATTATTATTATTATTATTATTATTATTATTATTATTATTATTATTATTATTATTATTAAACTTGTTTTGTACTTTATGTAAATATTCGGTATTTATAATTAATATCATTAATATCATTACTTATTATCGACTGCGCTTGGTCTGTGTCCTGGGATCTCCAAATATCCAAGATTGTTTATTTGCGTGGCATTTCAATGAAAGGTTACACTGTTCCGATTATTTAGAAACGGCGTTTTTTTTATCGTTTTATTATTTGTTGCATATTTATGTACATTCGTACCTCCTATTTAGCATAATCTTACATTGTATGTATTTGATCAACGTTATTTCAAATTTCTATGCGCACCCTAAAGATGTTTTTCTTTTTTTTTTGACGTCGTTTTGTCCGAGGTCGTACGTACGTACGTATTTACATTGGTTTATATATAAGAACAATAGAGTTCAAAAATGATATACCATTTTTGGATAAAACAGATATTCATAGAAGTCTGAAAAATAATTACTTTTTAGACTATTAGTTTAAATGATTTAGATGCGATATGTATGTATATAGTTAGTATCTTTTTTATTCGGACATTTTTTTGATTATTGATTGATTTGGTTTCAAATCTTTTTTTTATCGTTATTATTTTAATATATTAGCTTTAATTTTACTTTAGATCATTTTATGTTATTTTATATTATATAAGGTTTTTTTTTTTTTGTATATAATGCCCACTGATGAGGGAAGCAAAAAATTTCACTGCTCTTTCTTTATCTCCCCTCGAAATTTATATTTTAAATATAATAAAAAAAATCCATCATCATATCGTAGGATCTCAGGTCATTAATTAAAAAAAGAATAAATTAAAAAAAAAGAGGGAGAATGACCACCTACCAATCGATTGAAGAAGGATTACCTCGTTATCACGCAAGTGGCTCTGATGATGACGATAAAATTGGTTTATTAAGTCGTATAAAGCGTCCTTCAAAATTATGGAAAAATCTTTTAAAAATTGTCGTTGGTGCGGCTTGTGTCACTGCTATTTTATGGTTTTCTTTAAATTGGATTTTGATAATTGATGGTTCGTTTATTTGTTTGTTAATAAAAAAAAAATGGTTTTTTTTTTTTACATAATATCAATATTGATAATATTAACTAAATTTTTTTGATTAATAAATAATTTTATAGAAGTGGAAAGAGATTTTGATTGGGCTGATCCAAATTTAATTATTGCGCAAACTGGCGCTGTCGCTTCTGAAGTCGTTAATTGCTCTCGATTTGGTGTTGAAGGTAATTATTTATTTTTATTATTATTTTACATTTATAAAATTAAAAAGAAAATTTACACGTAAATTTTATATTTAGTTTTAAAGGAAGGTGGAAATGCCGTCGATGCTGCTATTACAACTCACATATGTGTTGGTACAGTTAATGTATTTGCTGCTGGAATTGGAGGGTATGCTTATTATTATTATTATTATTTATATTATTATAATTTTTGTGTGGCGCGTGACTGAAATACTATATATTCACGTGATAACCATAATAGAGGTGGATTCATGTTGGTTAGGTTACCAAACGGTTTCGCCGAGGTTATAGATTTTCGTGAAGTCGCTCCTCGTGCTGTTTATGAAGATATGTTTAAGCAGGAACCTCTAAAGGCAAAAGTTGGTCCCCTTTCTATTGCTGTACCGTAAGTATTATATAATACTGTAATATGTGAATTCTTAATTATGTAGAACTATTATATAACTATTGTAAAAAATATATATTTTTTTCTACATAGTGGTGAACTCCGTGGATTGAAACTTGCTCATGAGCGGTATGTATCAATATTACATTTGATAATTTTACATCTATACAATTAATATAATGTTATTAATTTTATATTATTTTATCAGACACGGTAAACTTCCTTGGAAACGTCTTCTTGAACCTTCAATTAGAATTGCTCGAGAAGGATTTCCTATTCCAACTGAATTATATGTTACTATGAAGGTACTTAATACTAAAATTTATTAAAACATATACGTGTATACATTTTTTTTCACATGATTTCACTCACTCATAAATTTTTTAATTAAAGATGTACACATACAAAATCGAACACAACAAAGAATTATGTGAAATATTTTGTGATGAGGAAGGCAAATTAAAGAAACTAGGAGATATGATGTATCGAACTAATTATTCCAGAACATTGGAAAAAGTTTCGGAAGATGTTAATGAATTTTATGAGGTATATATATTATTCTATTAACTTCAAGTTTACTCTATTTATTATTTATAATTTAAATAATTTATAATTTATAATTTATAATTTATAATTTAAAATAATTTATAATTTGTAATTAAAGGGTTCAATTGCAAGATCAACTGTCGATACTATCCAAGGTAGAGGTGGTATAATAACTATGGAAGATTTGGCTGCCTACAGACCTACTGTTCGTGAACCTCTTATAGGATATTTCCAAGGAAAAAAGGTATCGATATGACAAGTTTTTCCACGTCTCATTTTTTCGAATTAGTTAATTATATATATATTTTTTGAAAATAGGTCATAACATCTCCTGAACCTGGTAGTGGAACAATATTATTATTTTTGTTAAATGTTTTGGAAGAATACAAATTCCACGAAAACGGCCGTACAGTATTAAATATGCAAAGAATGGCTGAAGCATTCAAATATGCCATTGCTAGGCGTACTGAATTAGGAGACCCTGCATTTTTTAAAAATACCACAGCTCATAAAGAACGTATAAAAGAAATTATTTCCAAAGAATATGCTGAAAGAATTCGTGCTAATCTTTCTGAATCTCGTACATGGATACCAAGTCATTATGATCCAGAGTATGCTACACTTGAAGATCATGGTACAACTCATATTTCTGTTGTAGATGCTGATGAGATGGCTGTTAGTATGACTGCCACACTTAATCATTTTTGGGGTTCTCAAGTTATGGATTCAAATACTGGAATCTTATTTAATGATCAAATGGATGATTTCTCAATTCCTATACCACCATCAATTGAAAGATTTTGGCCTGCTCCTCATAATTTTCCTGCTCCAGGTAAAAAACCAATGTCATCAACATGTCCTACAATAATTGAAAGACCTGATGGAAGGTTTGAAATGGCGGTTGGTGCTAGTGGTGGTACCAGAATTATGTCGGCTGTTACGCAGGTACTTATCAAAAACTCGGTTTTGTTTAACCCTTTACTGAATTAGTAATATTAACAATAATAAAATTTTGATCATTTATACATAGACATTATTAAATATTTATGAGTTTGATATGAACGTTTTGGAAGCTATTGACTATCCAAGATTATACCATCCATTATTGCCAAATGAGGTAAATATAACTTCTATACGTACGTAGAACTTTTTTTCAATATGAAATAATGATAATTAATTGTTTTATTACGAATTTATAGTTATTCGTCGAATCAGGATTTCCATATGAGATATTAGAAAAACTTATTAAAATTGGACATGTTGTAAGTATAACTTCCATTCTTTTTACTTTGAATGTCTAATGATAAATTAATATTAACACCTCAAAATTCAATCTTTATTTTTTTTAATAGGTTAAAATACACAGCATCTATAATAGAGGTTATGGATGTCAAGTTCAGTGTGTGAGAAAGTTCACTAATGGAACTATTCATGGTACGTATATATATATATATATATTTATATTAGAATGTTATTTAATCACATCTAATTTTTATTCATAACTAATTCTTTATTACGTGTAGCTGCAAGTGATTTCAGAAAGAATGGAATTGCCGCTGGATATTAAATATTTTTTTCCATATCTTAAACAAAAAAACGTCATCGTCATTGTCAAATTATTGATTTGAATTGAACTTTTAAAACTTATATCATCGTTATAGTTTATGAATCTTGAAGAAAAAAAAATTTTTCTAAAAAAAAAAAAGGACATTTAAGAAAAAAACAAAACATTAATTGAAAAAAATTTTCTGTATTTAAAATTCTCATTAATACGCATCATGCATTAGATTTGAAATGTTACTAAAGAAAAACAATATTAATAATTATTACAAATGTATTAAGAATTTTTTTTAATTCTTTAAATAAATTTGCTTTAAAAAAGTGTTAATAATTTATATTCATATTTATATTATTTCAGTCACCAATTACAATATTAATTTTTTATTGCAATGTTACATTAATATATTGAGTATCGATATGTCATGTTTATTTGAGTACAGTCAACTCTAGATATACCGAACTTGCTTATACCAAAATCGCTCTATAACGATTTAGCAGGCCAGATTTTTTATAATAAATTACCGAACCTAAATAATAAATCTTTATATACCGCATCCGAACTCTTTTTTAACATGTATACATATTTTGATATAGTGAACTATTATATAATTTCGCAGATATGCATGTCTACGAAATAATGAGATCAGAAATATTCCGAATGAACACAAAGATGTCGAAGGCAATTTGGTTTTGTGAGTGATTTTTATTGGTTAGCTTTATATACCGAACAGTTCGGCATAGGGAGAGTAAATTATATAACGAACTTACTCAATACCAGAGTCGACTGTACTGCCAAATAAAAATTAGTGAATTCTTCCACCTAACAAAATCCATATCAACAATAAATATAATAATTGTAACGTAGAGTTTCGACGTGAAGAGAAGCACAGACGCGTGGTGATATATGATGTAAAATGCAAAAAGATTAAATTTTAGTATATAGAAATGTTAAGATGATACGGTAAGAATATAGCTATACGTGTAACCTTTAAACATAGATATAGTGACACTAAAAAGTAGTGATATCTAATAACTTGATAGAGCTGTGCCTTGAATTCTAGTTCGAAGTTATTTCGAAAATTCGCAAAGAGAGGTACGTGTATGAAGAGAATCTAAAATGAAGAATGAATAGGACGCGTTAATTAGTGAGATCCAAGTCACTACATTATATTGTTTACGATTATAGAGATTATCATGTTTGGTGACAACGGACAGATTTCAAGCATTAAATAAAATGTTTTTATCACTAAATTCTTATATTTTTAATAATTTATACTATGACATAAAACTCATGAACATTATGGACATGGGCGGGAGCCCTAATTCCCCCCCCCCAGTTGCGATTGGACGCCCGAAATCCCGTCTTTAATTGGATCACGCCACTTAGCACAGCCACAAATTCGATTTTCAAAAAAAAAAAAATTCAAAATATTTTGTCAAAACGAAAGTTAGAAAAAATCGAAATAATCTAAACATTAAAATAAGTGCAGTGCTTCTGGGCACAACCAAGAAAATTTTTATAAGTTTCTGTTCGGTGCTTTATTCACGAGAGAAAATTTTGCTGAAAATTACAGTTACATGCTTGTAATTTTAAAATATACCCAACGCTATTTCAAAATTCCTTAACTATATTCTGTGCTGCGTTTTTAAAAAATAATTGACATGAAATGGTTTCATTTTATTGATACTAATACAATAATGCAAATAAATAAAATTCTACTGCAAACTAATTAATAGATTTGTTTTAATACTAATACTATAATGTAATTCAAGATCTCTGCAATAGGTGCTAGTTTGTTATGCTGAAAATAAATGCTACGTACTGCTAAATTGTCGAATAATTAGCAAGTTTATATAAAAACAAAAAAAAAAAAAAAAAAAAAATTAATACTTATTTTGTTTTCGGATTTTCATGTTTGGTGGGATTTGACCTATTTGAACATCACCAAAAAAAAATATGTGTAAACCTCCGTAAATAATTACACATCGTAAATCTTTCGAAAACTTTCGATTAGTACGGAATATTACGTAAGGGTAAGATTTACGAAAATTTACGTTATAGTAATTACGTAATACTACGGAGGCAAAATTACAAACCTACGAAAAAATATGCAAACTTGCGGAGGCAAAATTACACAAACCTATGTAAGTCTACGAAAATTTGTGCAAATTTACAAAATAATGCATCTGCATCATGATGCATCTTTATTATATGCCCGATCAATTTATTTTGCAAAATCAATTTTAACTTTTTTACATAATTATGATTTCATAATAACAATTTTTTATTATTTTTAGCACGATCAATTACAAAGAAAAAAAAAAATTCAACTACTAACTCTAACCACAAACCAACTACAACAACTACGACTATAATCGCTAATATTAAATCGTCACGTGATAAACGTTTTCAATACACTGTAGCATCCAAGGCCACCTACAAATGACGTTTATAACAAGCTCCAGTAACAACAAAGCGAAGGCTTAAATGAAGAAAGCACAAGACGCACCAACAGAGGTCTCAATAATGGCACCAAAGTGGTAAAATAAACAACAAGAGCGACATCGAAGCGACGATAAAAACTTCTGCAATCCACCAGAGAAAGTTTTGAACCGAAGCAACCTACTAGTTGTTCTAATGAAGCTAGAAAAAGATTAGTTCGAGAAAAAAGAAGCAAACAAAAAAAAAAAAAACCAAGAAAAAAAAACTACTTATCTTATAACATCAAGACAAGCGACAAAAGCCCCAACAAAGATACCAAGCGACATATCTGTTTCAGCGAAGCTAAATCTAGAAAATGAAAGAATTAATTTGAGAAAAAAAAAAGAAGTGAACAAAGAAAGAAAAACCACTAATTTATAACACTGAAGACTCCAACAATGATACCGAACCAATATACTCATTTCAGCAAACCAAACAGTGAAGCTTAAAATCGCTGCCAAAACCTGAAGTTTCCACAAATGACAACCAGAATCTTCATACTATAGACGACAGGTTCGAAACGAAGAAAGGAGTACTACCTAAAGGAGTATAGTCAGAAGTACAAAAGTAGTTGTGTATGACAGACTTTATAATCATACTCACATGTATGATAGATAATTAGATGATTAAATT
>CAJVPY010001926.1:0-17718 GCA_910591965.1 Dentiscutata erythropus | reverse complement strand
TATTTGATAAATTCAAATAGATTAGCAATTATTACTCATAAGTAGCTATCTTTTAGATTATAAATATTTTGCTGTTTGATGCATTTATATTTATTTATAATTGTTTCGTATTAATTCGAATAAATATTGTGCAATATTATACCCAGACTATAATTATTGACAATATTTTGGGGTGTAATAACTTGCATAAGTTTACATTAATATATTTCGCTAATGTAGTAGTAAATAAGTATTGTAAACATGAATCACTTTTTTAATCCAGCGATTAATAGATCTTCTTTATATTTGCCCACTAAATTAAAGTGAATGATAGCATATGGTATTAATACAGCATACAACACTTATATGGCAAATATACTGTATTGCTATAATATTTTTGCTGGGTAGCTACCTCTTAAATTCTAAATGTCTACACTTCTAATAATTAGTTAGTGTAAACTAATTATTTGGTTAAATATATTTATACAGCTTAAAAGCATATATATATAGTAAAGCTTCATGATTGGTTTAATTTTATTCAACTTTGATATTTTGTATTTTATAATTAAAGTTTTGATAGTTTTTGGTTCTATTCAAATAATTCAACTTTGATATCTTGTATTTAATAATTAAAGTTTTGATAGTTTTTGGTACCATTTAAACTATCTCAATAAGATGATTCAAATAGTACCAAATTCATCAAAAATCCAATTCAAAGATTGCAAGATATCAAAGATGAATCAAATTCTTTATTGTGAACTAGTTCACAATTGAGTGGAATTTGATCCATCTTTGACACCTAGTGATCTTAGGATTGGATCTGAATGAATTTGGTATCATTCTAATTATCTCAATAAGATAATTCGAATAGTATCAAATTCATCAAAATCTAATTCCAAGATCACAGGATATTGAAGATTAATCAAATCATTTATTGTAAACTAGTTTATAATCAAGTAGAATTTGATAAACCTTTGGTATCTTGCGATCTTGAAATTGGATTTTAGTGAATTTGGTACTATTTGAATTATCTTATTGAGATAATTAGAATGATACCAAATTCATTCAGATCCTATTCCAAGATCACCAAGTGTTAAAGATAGATCAAATTCTACTCGATCATAAACTAGTTCACAATAAAGAATTTGATCAATCTTTAATATCTTGGAATCTTGGAATTGAATTTTGATGAATTTGGTATTTTTCGAATCATCTTGTTAAGGTGATTAGAATAGTGCCAAATTCATTCAGATCCAATTCCAAGATCACCAGGTGTTGCTATTTCAGTTTGCATTAGAATTATCATGATTTTAATAATGAATTACATACTATACTAGTTTACGATTGGATCAATGCTATTAATTCAAATGTAAACTAGTTTACGATTGACTTTGATGATATTAGAAAATTATACAATTAAATTTATATTTAATCGATCATAAACTAGTTCACAATCGATTTGAGTTTGATCCATCTTTGATGCCTGGTGATCTTGGGATTAGATCTGAGTGAATTTGGTACTATTCGAATCATCTCAATAAGATGATTCAAATGGTACTAAATTCATCAAAATTTAATCTCAAGATTGCAAAATATCAAAAATGGATCAGATCAAATTGATTGTGAACTAGTTTATGTTAAAGAATTTGATCCATCTTTGATATCTTGCGATCATGAGAGACTTTGATGTTTTTGATACTATTTGAATCATCTTATTGAGATTTTTGAATAGTATCAAATTCATCCAGATCCAATCCCAAGATCATCAGCATCAAAGATGCATGATTAAGTATAACATAAAATCTCTTCTAATGAAATTTAAAAGATCATCTAATTATTTCTCTACCCAAATTCTAAGCTTTAACCTAATTGTTTTTTGGTTTGTTTTAATTTAATTATAAAGTAGCGATGCATCATAATAAATAATTTTAAATATAAAAAAATTTTTTACATAAAGACTAAAAATTTTATATAAAAGAATTTTTAGCTATTCTTACAAATTCTAGAACAACAAAAAATTTCTGATGACCGAATTTGATAAATTTCTATATTTGGTCACTAGAAATTTTTTGTTGTCCCAGAATCTGAGAACGGCTATAACTTTTCTAGAAAAGTTATTTGGCCACGTAATAAAAACCAATTTATTTGTCTACATAACCTAATACTGTATGAAAATTGAAGTTTTGCAGTTTGGGTCTCAGATGTGGTTTTGTGAATTTTGGATAAGGTTTTGGAAGCTATAATCCATATGACAAACTCAATAGCTACAGTGTTATATACTAGAAATTATTTAAACAAAGAGAATATTCACACAATAGCTATAAAATATACCATTTAACTAAACTTTTGAATTACATTTTCTTCACCACATTGCTCTAAAAATAAGCTTCATGAAGTTAGTTATGAAGAATCTTTGCCCAACTTTAATTTCATATTATAAAAGGTACCTCTATGTAATGATCATGAAAATTTTTTATGAAATCATATGCAAATACCTTTTTTACTATTAAATTTAATTATAAAGACTATATTATAGTCAACTCTACTTAGAAGATTTTTGGAGCAGTGTTAAGAAAATTTTGCAAGATAATAATTATATGACAGCTAGCACATAGCATACTTTAATATTAGCTTAGAGAATATGGGATACATCTTAATAATATTTAGAGTAATTGTACAAAAAGTGGTCAAAAAAATTTTAGAGGCAAATTTGCCTATTGAATAGTTTAAGGAATAGTAAATACTCAAATTATTTACAAAATTATCTTAGCAAAAATGTTATTAAAATAAGTAATAGGAGTTTTAAGAAATTTTAGTAGTAGAATATAGTTAATTAAAATATAACTACTTATTGTTATGAATATTTGTAGTAATGATAATTATTTAATATAATTATATAGTAATTATAAATTATTAATAGTTAATAATTTTAGTAACTTTTAAAACTCAAGTCTAGTGTCTAAAGTTATAATAATTTATTGATATATATAAAGATCACTGATTAAGTTCTTGGTTTTTAGTGCCTAATATTCATCTATTTATAGTTTGGCATAATTGTCTATATAGCTATATTATTATAATTATTATATTTGCCATAGTATTACAGTATCACATTATTACAATACAAAGGCCTATAGTATTATAATATTACGACATTATGAAATATGGTATTGCAGCATTATAGCATTGTGGCATTATAGCATTTCAATATTTCAGTGATTGGGCTCTGTGCTGTAATTAATTTTACTATATAATAGAATGCCATAATTCAGTAATTCTACCACCAAACTAGTTTTGCATAACAGTATTATGCAGCTAACTTATTAAATTGTTTTGGTATATATACTATATATATGTATATACCACAAACTTATACTAGTAAAAAATAAAAAATTAGATGTATTGAATAGTACAATTTGAATGCCTATACATTTTTACAATTATTTTTTTGTGTAAAAAATATGATAAAACTTACATTCTTAGTCTTTTTTGAATTACCAATTTATCTTAATATTATAAATTTAAATCTTATAATTACAGAACTATAGAAGAAAATTTGATATTCTTCAATGTGTATAAAGATTAGTAATAGTCATAAATTTGGATATATTATAGCATTTCAACATTTACTAGTCTTATCATGTATGAAGATATATAAGTGAAATTTGTAAATCAAACCTATTCACTACTACAAACTAATAATCTGCCATTATATAAAACGAATAAAACTTTTATTTTTATAAGCTAGCAATATGAGAGCCCAAAAAATCCTCATATAACTGAAAATTATTTCTTATTCTCACTATCACAAAAAATAAATAGTATTTTAAATAAGCTATTTCTTTATATTTATATTATTGCATTGTATGAGTAAAATTTGCAGATTAAAAAATAAAAAAATCAATGATTTCTGAATCTGAATACCAAAAATAAAAGTTGTAGATTCATAATTTTGTAATATATTTTTTATCTTTTGTAGGAATATATTTTGCATATACTTTATGTTGTAATGAACTTGATTGTGTAATATTAAATTTTACTTTTTTTCTTGTCCAGTAAAATTTACTATTGCATGATAAGCAAGAAAAAAATTCAAAAGCTGCACTAAATTTAATCTTATAAGGATCGTTATATAATATTGCTAAGAAACTTTAGTATGGCTTATATTTTTATTACAATAAATTTTAAAAGTTGGTAAAAAAGACATTTGTACATTCAAAGCATATTCTGGGATAATATTAGTTGATATACTATGTCATCAGAAGTAATATTAAAAAAATCAGCAATTAGAAATCTGATTTCTTTTTTTTTTGATCTGCAAATTTCATATTTTTTTTTGCAAACCACAATAAATAGTAAAATCAAAAATTATATCATAGTATGAATATACGATTTATTTAATTATGTAAAAATTGCAATTAATTGACCAATTGTGACTATGTCACCAATGAGTTAATTGAACTTGAAAAATTGCAATTAATTGCTCTTAAAATTAATTATTCGGTAGGCCTGGCAATAATTAAAGGATTACTTAAATTAATATTTTGTGTGTCTTAACTAGAGCTGTTAAGTGATTCGACTCAACTTTATTATTGTTATAGATAATTATATAATCTAAATCTGTAATGTTTTTCTGACCAAAACTGCAAAATTCATAAATTCTAAATTGATATGTGACAAGCTCGAATTTATCACATAATGTATTTGAATTATTGCTGTTTGCAAATTGATGTAACTTTTGATAAAATCTGTAGGTCACTGCATGCCCAATTGTCTGATTGCAATCGATTATACATGTTTGTATGTGATTGTGCATAATTGTATACAATTTCTTAGCGAATATTTTTTTTATTTGAGTTTTATAGATCAATAGAATTCGAATAAAAAAAAATTCATCAAATTTAATGAAGTGGTTGCTGAGATATCATTGTTCAGTTTTTTTTTTCAAAAAATATCAATGTTTATCATTAATAAAAACTATGCCAAATTTTCCCTAAAACTTTTGAGCATATATATTTCAGCAACCACATAAACAAATCTGATAAATTTTTTTTTTATTTGAACTTTATAGATTCATAGAATTCATATAAAAAATTTTCATCGAATTTGATCAGTTGGTTACTGAAATATCTTCGTTCAAAGTTTTTAAACATCAAAAATAGAAGCTGTGCAAATTTTTTTTAAAACTTTGAGCAAAGATATTTCAGCAACTATCAAATAAATTCAATGAAAAGTTTTTATTTGAATTCTAGTAATCATAGAATTCAAAAAAAAAAACACTCATCAAATTTGATCAGGTTGCTGCTGAGAAATCTTTGCTCAAAGTTTTTTTTTTAAAAAAAAATTAAATTAACTTTAATACAAGAGCAAAAAATTTAGTAACTCCATAAGTTCTTGTTTATTTGAGCTAAACTTTTATAAAATAAAATTTTAATGCATTCTCTAAAAATCTTATTATTGCACAGTAATCACTTTAGACCAAACTTTTTAAAATCAGGATAAATACCATGAATTTTTATCATAATATCGAAATATAAGTTTTTTTCTTAAAGCTTTAGGTAAAGATATCTCGGCAACTATCTGATCAAATTCGATGAATTATTTTTTATTTTAAATTCTATAGATCCCTAGAATTCAAATAAAAAACTATTCATCGAATTTAATCAAATAGTTGCTGAAATATCTTCACTCAAAGTTTCAAGAAAAATTTGGCACGGCTTCCATTTTGATGTTTAAAAACTTTAAACGAAGATATTTCAGCAACTGCCTGTTCAAATTCAATAAAATTTTTTTTATTTGAATTCTATGAATTTATAAAATTCAAATAAAAAAAAAAATTTATCAGATTTGTTTATGCGGTTCCTGAAATATATATACTCAAATTTTTAGGAAAAATTTGATACAGGTTCTATTAATAATTAATAATGATAAACATTCACATTTTTTTTAGACAAAAAAAAACTAAGCGATGATATCTCAGCAACCACTTGATCAAATTTGATGAATTTTTTTTATTTGAATTCTATAGATCTATAAAATTCAAATAAAAAAAATATTCGCTAAAAAATTGCATACAATTATATATAATCACGTACAAATATGTACAATCGATTGCAATCAAACAATTGGGCATGCAGTGACTCACAGATTTTATAAAAGTCACATCAATTTGCAAACAGTGATAATCACATTACAAATAATATAAGTGCATATTCGATTTTATCAATTTAAATTTTTTAAATTTTGTTAATTTTCAAAATATTGAATTTTTAAATTTTCAAATTTTCAAAATTTTAAAAATTTCAAAAATTTCCATTTTCAAATTTTCAATTTTCAAATTTTCGAATTTTCAAAATTTTTAATTTTTAACTTTTAAAATTTAAAATTTTCAAATTTTTAAAAATTTAAATTTTAAAAAAATAATTTTAATGCTCACTAGAGGTGAAATTTACTGGAGTGCTGTATTTTAAAAATGTACTAAGTCTAGTTCTTTTGAAAATTCAAAAATTTAAAATTCGAAAATTTGAAAATTAGAAAGTTTAAAATTTCTAAATATAGCAGTTCAATTGCCAAATATATATTAAAAATTTCTTAAATTACACTATATGTATCTTATATACACATATTATTATTTTTATTTTTATTAAAATAAAAATAATTTAAAATTAATTTAACTATTATTAAAATTAGTATTAGAAGCTAAAATGTTGGCAAAACATAGTTTATACTAAAATTTTGCAAGGAATTTGTTTTCTTAGTTTTTAAAAAGTGGTTTTAAAAGCAAAATTTTGAGTTATAATTAAATTTTATATTTTGGTTTGTTTTTGTTATACAAAAAATTAATCTACAAGTTGCATTTTTCTATTTAATTTGTGTAACTGTGTATAATATACACAGTATACAATTAGAAATCGTCATATATATTATAGTCATGTAATATATAAATATTGGCTTTCCCACAAACATGTGTTAAGTTATACAAAATTTAAAAGCACATAATCTGTATAATCTATGCTTTTATATTTGGTGATTAATTTACAATATTTAGAAGTTATAAAATTTTTAAAATTTTCAAATTCTTAATTTTTCAATTTTTGAATTTTCAAAAAATTTTTGAATTTTTCAATTTTCAAATTTTTAAAATTTTAAATTTTTCAATTTCACAATTTCAAAATTTTGAAAATTTAAATTTTTAAAAAAATGCACTTTTGGCCAAATGAAATACTATACCATGATTACAAAATAGATAATACTAATAATTATTATAATTTAAAAATGAGTAATATGAGAGAACCATTTTTCTTGATGTTATTTATTTTTAAATTCCTGATATTGGTATTTAATTCATATTATATACAAATTCGCAAATTTTGATTTTGTGAATTTTAGAAATTTAAATAAAGATTTTTATATTAGAGCCAGTATTTGAGATTTATTGTATTTTGATTTTGATTTTACAGTTTGGTTAGCTTAAACACATTGACAATAGTATATATAAAATATTGTTAGTTCACAATAAAAGAAATTTATTCAACATTAATACGCTCATATAGTGCCACTGTAACATATACTTCAACTTCCTAATATTATCATCTAAGTTTAAAAACCTTACACCCATATAATTCAAAGATTTTTTCATTTGCAGAATTTGATTAAAGCTTTAGCATTTTTCTTATTATTAAGTTGATCTATTAACAGTTTTTCTAAAGACACATTACAATAATTGTGAAAAATCACATATTTTTGGCAAACTGTTTACTGTTTAACTTGTATTTTTGGTATGTCATAAACAATATAAACAAAGCATAGCTGAAATTTTTATAAATTACCAATAAGCTCTAGGAGTTGTATTGAAAATAAAATATCTAAAATGTGAAGATATTTAATGTTTAGACAAAAGGATTTAATTGTTTTTAGTAATAAAGATTCTTCCAAAGTATAATCAGAATAAGTTTTAAACTCTATAGCAATAAGCTAGAGCTTTTAAAATTTGGAATATACTTGATACATCGATCTGTAAATCAATTATTTTTAAATTGCTGATTTTAATATTTAATTTTTTTAATGTTTTGTAGTCACAATACCTAATACAAAGTGTTTCAAATTTTTACAATTTTCGAATTTTGCACTAATAACACAATCTCTAACTTTACTTCTTGCAATCTCAAATAATACCTCAATGTTTTGTAGGAAATTTCTTTCCAATTAATAAATAGTCTTGTGATTTAATAATGTTTGTAAAAGAAGAAAATAATCTGGTATATAATTAAAATTAATTCCATCAAGTTTTTAAAGTATTAATTCTTGTAGCATTTTTTTCAAGACTTCTAATAATGTAGTAATGCTTTCAATGTTGAAATCCAGTATTAATTTCAAAGATAATTCTTGGAGTGTAAGAAAATTACTTATTTTCTCCTAATGTGTGAAAGCTATCATAATTAAAATCAAAAAATTTAAATATAATTTATAAAAAGTGTCACCACTTTAATAAATAATAAGTATAATAAATTGATTATGTGATATATTGATGCTTTGTTATAATATTGTTTTGAATTAACAAACTTGAAATCAATCTGTTTTTTAACTTTACTTTCTAAACAAAATAGATTAAGAATCTTTAAAAATCTTGTATAATCAAAGAATGGTTTGGAAAAATTCTATATTTATTCTACATTTTTTTATAACTAATTTTTTGTTTTTGCAAGGGATGAAAAATATTTTGAAATAAATAAAAGTTTTCAATTGAAAGAAAACGGATCTTGCCAAAAAATAGGAATTGACATTTTACATCTATGTTAGCTCACAAGTATGAATGAGTATAATGAATAAATTTCATTAATCAAATTACTAAGAATATTCTCCATTAATTATGGCATATTGCCTATAAGTATAAAATCTGTTACATTGTTGTTATCTAACATATAAACAATTGGACCCTGGAAATTGTAACAATCAGATAATTTAATCTAATCAAACTATCTATTAGTATTTCTAATATTTTTAGAGTTGTATATCTCATTTTTAATTAATTGTTATATAATATAATGATACAATAGTTATATTTCTTAATTCCAGGTGATGGGCATTGCTATACATATCTCTCATTTTTGCTATTAGACCCTCTTCTATGTAAATAATCGATATAAAGTTTAATTATATAATATTATTTATATAAAGGCTATATATTGATTTGCACTCAACTTTATCATATAACAAATTAGTTAAATAATTTTTTACATGGGTATAAATAGCAATTTTCTACTTTTAAAGTAATAAAATATATTATATTACGTTAGAATTATACTTATGATTGAATTTGTTTTACACACTATCAAAATTTTGCAAGAAATTTTTTTTGTTAGTGTGTGAAAAATTGTTTATTAGCAATTTTTTAAAATTAGTGTTGACATTTTATTGGTTGACAATAAGTTAAAATGTATACTCTTTTTTTATTAATAACAAAAATAACAAAGTCTTTAATAATATATGACTTTTATCTAAAATATCGGCTAGTACTAATTTTGCTATATTCTGTACTATAATATTGTTTAATTAATTATTTTTATATGACAAGTTTTAAATGATGTGATAATTAGTTTAACTGATAAATAAAATACTAAGTATTTTTGGATAACATGTTATCCAAGATGTGTTATACAAAGTTCTATGATTATGTGTTTAATACTTATTAAGAGTATGATAATTAGAATAGATTTCTGGCAAATAAACCAAAATTTTGTCAACTCAAAATACATCACTTAAAATTGTTAAACGTCATTCTAGATACAATATAGTAATAGTGCACAAAAAATATAATATTTTAGTTGTTCTCATAACGTTTTTTTTTTTTTTTTTTTTTTTTTAAACTTCAACAATTTTGTCATTAACTTTATTACTTATTTTAACCGAATATTACAGATATTACATATATTTTAACCTATCTAAGTAGTTATAATAACCTCACCCGGCTACCCTATATAGTGCTCAGATGCAACCATCTGCACTATCTCACATGTGAGATGGACATCCTTAGGTAACCTCTATCAAGAAGTATCCTAAGTCCTGATTTAACTCAGAACTTTAATGTTTTTTACTAATTTGTATATACCCCGCTATATATACTACTATACAACATCTACTATTTATAATCCACCCCTCATCACTTATCACATTACTCCTAATCCGTTTCTTGTATAACTTCAAAATTGGTGTCCTAGGAGTGGGCGCTCTTCTTGCTTCCAGTTTGGTGTCTCTCGAGATGTTACTTCAGTTCCTAATCCGTATCTCAAGCCAGGTGCTGCCGCTGTCCGAAGACCCGTATCTCAAACCATCTGCTGCCGCTATTAGGAGAGCTATTCACATGATTCTAGGTATTCACATCGTACACTACCAAATTAGGCTACTGCTCCATTTATAGTACTCCCTATCGGTATAGTGTTACAGAAGTCTAGATCCTTAGGACGGGAGTTGAGTACCTCATTTATTTACTGTCACAAGCCAGTAACCAAGGACCCGCGCTTCTGCCATGTTTCATCATGTTTCCATGACTCCTATATAGGTTATGCGACATATTATTTACTGGCCGACTTTATTTTTGTACTACCGAAATACCTGCTTCTATGCTTATTGGGGTTTCCTTTAGCCTAATTTTCTTGTTTTTTTGTGCCAGAGGTGTTCCATATTTGGTAAAGCCATTCTCTTACCACAGCCCCTTACTATGTTCACCACTTCTCTCACCACTTCTGGATATACCGCATTCAGCTGTCCTCCCAATCAAGATCCCAATGCTGCCTTAGAGTTGTTGGTGCTACCTTGCCAATCGTGGATTCACACACACAGCCTTTTGCAGTATTACCTTTTGTGACCCATGTCACACACAGTGCCCGATCTTCTCCATAGCTCAGGACTCCTTTCAAGAATTCTTTATTGGCCAAATATGTACTTCACATGGTCTTACTGCTACAGGGTTTCGCATTCAAAAGCCCCCAAAGGTTACAGAGATAATTAATTAAATTAATTACCACTAGCTGTAATTGAACCGTCGACCTCGTCTGTAGAGGGTTAGGTGCCTAGACCACTAGGCTATGGGACCCTAACCCTTCTTATAATGTTTTAAATAAAAATCAATAGTAAAAATGGTTATATTATTAAAATTTTCTCAAGTTCACTTTTGCTATGACCTGCTAATAATGCTTCAATCAGCTTTTTTAATTATATATATATAAAGGCAGATAGTAAAAAAAAAGAACAATTCAAATAATAGTAGCATGTTAGTAGCAATGATAATAAGATCTATACTCAAATAATAACTCTAATTGCTTTAAATTTATTAGGTCAATATAAAAAAAAAAAATTGCTAACAAAAATATCAGATATTAAATTCACAGACTATTCTTCTATTTATAATTTCTTTGATATAATAAACCACATATTTATAATTTATCATTTTAATAATAGTACTTTTAATTGTCAAAAAATATTTTTACCATTAAAATCTAATTCTCAACATATTTAGACCTATTGAATAAGTCACTTAAGAGGCCCTTAGTTAGTCAGTTAAAGAATCACTCATTAATTTTCAAAAAGTATAACAGTTCATTAATAAATAATGCTAATACTCAAGATTCATATCCTTACCTATCAAAATTTATTCTCTTTGTGTTATTTTTCTTCTAACCTTTACGTTTAATAGTTTTTAAATAAATCATTGTGATCTATATACAATAATCTACTATTTAGCACTGTATAAAGTATCTCCCTCAAATAATATCCTACCACATAAAGTATCACCATTCTCCACCAATGAAATTGCTAGATTCGTGAATAGTACCCGGTACTATTCAATTTTAAAAAT
The DNA here is from genome assembly GCA_910591965.1 of Dentiscutata erythropus. Classification (NCBI taxonomy): domain Eukaryota; kingdom Fungi; phylum Glomeromycota; class Glomeromycetes; order Diversisporales; family Gigasporaceae; genus Dentiscutata; species Dentiscutata erythropus. Next base: position 5,885 of record CAJVPY010001926.1, on the reverse strand, counting down.
AGTATTCTTGAATAAGACCCTGGGTACTGTATATAGTGCTAAACAGTATATATACTAATCTATATAGGATAATGCATCTTTAATTTCATATACATGTATTTTTTGAAGTAAACTTTTTAGGGCAATAAAAAGCACACATTTAGAAAGAATAGAAGTTGGATTATATTTTATTTTATGATTACTGCATATATTTCTTAAGTATCAAATTAAATATTTTTGTTATTTGTGCACTGTATTGCAAATTATTATGGTTCTAATTATTATTGTTATTATACTTATAAAATTATTAATCCATACTTCTTGTAATAATGGTAATTGGTCAATGATTAAAAGAAATTTGTAGAAATTAACAATGTATAAGAATTTGTATATTTGGTACTAATGCAACAAATGCTCCAACTTCTTTAAGGGTAGGGTGTATGTAGATCAATTTTCATATAATCTACGTGGTATATTGAATTTTTACATAGTAAACAAAAAATGCTTCTAATAAAACTTTTTAATACCTCAACCAATTTGTATCAAATTTATACAATATGTAGTTTAAAATAGTTTATTTATAATAATAAAGTTTTACACTACATTTTGTTTTTAAAAAAATTAACTTTACATATAACTAAAAATTTCCCTGGACGCTATATGTTTTTCCCTGGTTACACAAATAATTGCTAATTATGATTGGTCAAATCATGTGTTGTTTACACGTAAATCATATGATACCATATGATATTGGTTACACAAAGTTGATCTACAATCTATTTTATATGAATTTGGAAATAGTTACATCCTACCCTTAATCAAAAATTCCAAAATTAGGAATCTTTCTTTTAAACTTTAAAATATAAAGTAAACATATATCAATATAATACATATTTATATATAGAACAAGTTTAATTAGAGCATAAAGGTAGATTTAATTAGTAAAATTTGATAATTTAAGAAAAGATGTTTAATTTTGTAATTTTTAATCAAAAATTCAAACTGAGTATTAAAGTTACAAGGTAAATATATATCAATATAGTGTATTTTTATGTGTATAACAAAGTTACATAGAACATAAAGATAGATTTAATTAGTATAATTTTGTGGTTTCTAATATTTTCTATAATTTTATTAATAAATTATAGAAATATTGTGATTTTTAAATCTTTGTTTAGTAAACCTCTTTTAAGCTTCTAAGTACAGTTGTAGAGAAGCATCTTGTGATCAAAATGGTAATTAAAACATTAAAATAATCCAGTAGATCATACAATATAAGTATTTTAGTTTTCACAACTATATGCTTTCTTTTTTATTTTAGTCAGAAAATATACTGAATTAGGATAATGTAGATTGCTTCTTTTATATCAACAAATTATTGATCAGACTATTCTAGATTTCTTCTGATTATTTTAAATATAATCATCAGCTTTATGTGATTAGCCAATAAAATTTTAAAAATTTTATTAGTATATATACATTCGGTGTTTTTTTTGTCTTCTTTCTTTATTTTTTTTAGTTGGTGGTCTTTTTTAGCTAATCTTTCTTCATGTCTTTTTTGCTAATTTTTCTTCATATTTTTTTTTAGGCTTTGTTAAATTTTCACTGGGCTTCTTCTCTTTCTAGCTTTTTTTTTGTTGTTCTGCTTCTTCTTGGTTTATATATATACTTACAACTTTTTAACATTAATCTTTTCAGTCTAACAGATCTCATTAAGCAACTAGAGGTCTTAGAGTGTGTTTTGGTTAAATTACAGAACTATAATTAATTAATGATTAGACTTTAAAAAATTTAAAAAGCCTATCAACTCAAAATTGCAAAACACTTAAATGTTTCTATAAATTATTATAACATTCTTTTAACTTTAGCTCAATTTGACCCTATTTTAGAAAAAAAAAGATTACTTAATGCTGTAAAGAATACCTCTGCCCTCTAAGAAAAAAAATCACAAGAACTATAAAAATTAATTACTCTTTATCTATTAAGTAATTAGCAGGTCTTCTATAACTCAGGTTCTTGTGTTTTTAAAGATATAGTTGTATTGAAAATTTTTATTACTTTCAAAAAAACCACATTCTTTAAACATGAATAATATAATTATTTTAAGGACTAGTACTTGTTTGAATTACAATTCAAGTATACTATCATCACAACTCTTTCTGATGATTATTTGGATCAAATCTTCTAACAAAAAAAATAGAAGTTTGCTGAAGTTGAAGCTGAAGTAAATATATATTAATAGTTTTTATAGAGGTTAACCAAGTTGTTCTTCTCTCTGCTTTGGCTTGGGAACTCCTTTGTATCTTTATCATGCAAGTTAGAAGCATTTTCATACAAGATAACTGGCTGCAGGATATGCCCTTGTTCAAAAATTTTAATGGAAGTGGTTTCTTACTTCTAATAATGAAGTTATATATATCTGGCTTATATGGAGAACAGCAGACAACTTTTTTAAAGAAGCTACACACTCTTTTCTTGGCCAAGTGGTTTTTTCCCTCTTTGCTTACTTCCTCATTGGTCTTTCAAAATTTTCTTATAAAAAGTAGGGATTTGGCTTATTTCCTACAAAAAATCGGTATTGTTTACTTTTCAAATTCAGTCAGACTGATAGATGGCAACATGTATACAGAAATAAATATGATGTTTGAGCACTGAAATGGGTCCCAGTTAAAAAAGAAGTTTTTAAGCCTGGGCCAGAGATGCCGATAACACACATCTGATATAAAATATAGTTTAGGTTTATAGCCATGCCGAACAGTGGACCAAAGAAAAACTATATATTAAGGCTCAGTCTTAAATTTAAGATATACAGATATTGTATCTAGTATATAATTTTTACTTCTTATCTGGCATAGGTTAAATAGTGTATGTTAGGGTTTTTCCTTTTTTTATTACTTTTTTTATCTTTTTCTCTTTATAATTGAATAGCATTTAGAGTTTTTTTTTTTTCTTTTTGGTTTGTTTTTCTTCTTTTTGTTTTCTTTCTCTGAATTTGGTTTATTCTTTTGTAAATATAGTTTTTGGTTTTTCGTTTTGTGTAGAAGTAAGTGTCAAACTTTTTGTCTGATCTAGGTGAGAAAAGTTTATAAAAAAAAAAAGAATTTTGACAAGGTATACAACAACTTGTCTTTGATTTTTCAGATGTTTTTTAATACTGAAATTTTGAGCAAGTTTAGAATTTCTAGGTAGACTAATAGTTATTATAGCAGGTCGCATTAGGTAGTTCTTGCTTGGTGAGTTTTTATTAGACTATGCAAAAAGTATTAAAGAATATGTACTCAAGAGTATTAAATTCACATCATAGCTCAAGATAAATAAAGACAAAATTGCTTAAAAAAAAAAAAAAAATTACAATTCAAGATAAAACTTTGGTTGGAATATAACTTTAGTTTTACAACAACTTGGAGTGCTAGATAATATTTCATATATTTATACATATTTTGATTAGATTTTACTAAACACACCTATGGTGTTTTTACACTACAGGTCCTGTTATCAAAAACTTATTAAGTAAATAAGATTGGGTTTTCTAAATAAAAATGTTCGGGCCCTATTGGGCCCTTATAGTAGCTTTATAATTAGAGTTGTCATGTTTACTATATTTGTTCTATTGGCTCCTAATTCTATTCACTTTTTTTATTTTTCTATTGTAAATTTTTAGTATTAAATTTTACTAATTAAATCTAAAAATATTTTAAATTTATTATTTTACTAATGGTCTAACAATATATATTTAAATAATTGCAAATCTATAACTATATAATAAAAATATTTGTGTGTAATGATAACATTTAGATTACTAATATAAATAATTCAATTAAATTGTGTAATATTAAATCTGTTATTCTGATTTATCAAATGGTGGTTAGATCATCAAAATCGGCCCAATTGGCAAAGTCACTGTTACACAAAGTATTGATTTTGTTAATCTTTATGTTTAAATCTTTAATCCCATATATCTTAATAACTACTGGCCCAATTTTGATGATTTAACCACCATTTGACTCGGAATTATCCTTTCTACAACTTTACTTAGAGCTTGAAGATATCTTTACTTAATAACTTCTCGCATAAACTTAAAGAAACTATAATTAGATCTATTTCAGATTCAATATAACCTACTTTGAGATCAAAATATACAAAAAATAGTTTTTTGTAATTATCTTGATAACCAGCAATCCAATCTGGATAAATTTTTTTTAAATAAAAGCTCTTAGTGAGACATATCTATTAAAAAAGAGTTTATTTAATTCTAATTTCTAAATTCTAAAATATTTAAGAAACAATAAATTTTTAATTTTAATAAATTAAATTAAAATTAAACAAAACCAAATTATAATCTATATTAAAATTATTTAAATTAATTTGCTTTAGATTTAAATTTTTATTTTATTTTATATTAAATCTTTTCCAAATATCACACGGGTTTATTATAATTTAATAATTATAAAAGTTTTATTATATATTTATTTTATTTTAAAATTATATTTAAAAATTTTATAAATTTATTCCTGTGTATTATTGCACAGGTTTATAACTAGTATACATATAATTATATAGAAAAAAAGTGTTGCTAAAATTTTTGTGATATAAACTAATGATCAATTATGCTTATTAATTGATAAAAAAAAAAACAAACCTAAATAAGTATAATAACATTACTAGATGTAGTAGAGTAAATAAGTATTACAACATTTTCAGATATAGTAAGATAAATTTTTGGAATAATATTGTAAATACAATTAATAGGAGATTTTATACTAATTACATGGGATATCAATACAAAAAAAATTTTAAGAGATTATGCTATAAGTATTTTTTTTTTATTTTAGATTTTTAATACAAATGAGTAATTTTGTTATAATAACTTTGTAATGAAACTTTCTCTAGATGATTTGTCAATATATAGTACAGAAAACTAAAGCATGATACTTTAAGAAGCTCTATTCTTGTTTTTGAGAGAAACCAGATAAGATTCTATATAAATTAATCTCAAACATTTGTTTGTCTTTAGATGTCTTTGAAATAGAAATAATATTGATTTGTTAATTCTATTCTTGCATAAAAAATTTTCTAGAAACACAATTTGATTATAAGTTTTTAGTAATAGGAGAATGAATGATAATAGAGATAATGAAACAATATAAATAATAAGGGTAAAAATTCTAATAATTTAGTTAATACTCCCTCAGGCCATAATGTATTACAAAATGACAGTGATATTACTATAATATGCCTAATATAAGAGATAGCCAACTATCTCCCTGTATAAAAAATATAAATGGGAAAAATTAGTATATATAGTATAAAAAATTTCGATTAAAGTATATATATAATATAATTTTAATCAAATTGTAATTCTTATCTTGTAGTGTAGTCTAATCAAAAAAATTTTCTGTCTCTAAAGAAAAGAGAGCCCAAAAGATTTTTATCTGTTTAGCATATAGAAAATGATAAAATAGAAAAGTTAAATCTTTCACTGCATTTATATAATAACTCAAATTCCTGTTTGTAATCTTAGAGGGTAACTTACCATGGCATAATTTTATTGGCTATCAGGTAATCAATAAAAATAAAAACCTAATTGGTTAATTATACTCTAAATCATAATATGTAATTATTAGAAGAACTATGCAAGAAGCCCTTCAAGCCAAATCAATACTACAATACAAAATAATCATTTATAACATATTTAGAAAAAATATATATAATTTTTATTTAAATAAAGTTTAAGTTATACAATATAGTAATTTACCAAAACAAAAAAAGTTCTAGAATTTTATATGAAATTGAATTTAGTTTATATGTTTACTACAGTGGGGTACCATGGTATTATAGACACTTTTTGAAATTTTATATTGAGCTAAATAAATAAGCTATAAATCTAAAAATTATATAAAATATTA
>CAJVPY010001925.1:0-17718 GCA_910591965.1 Dentiscutata erythropus | reverse complement strand
ATAATTTAAAGAAGTTTTAGAATACATTACTTCATCATCAATATCCACATATTCAAGATAATTTAATTTGGTAATTCCATGTTTATCCCATAGATGACCAATTAAGTTAGAGGTATTTCTGCCTTTTTTTATATAAGGATGAGGTTTTTTATTACTATTAGCCAAGTTATTAATGCAAATTTTGCAATAAACAACTTGAGGATCAGTTTCACTTTCTTGAAAAAAAAAATTTGTATGATTTTGGTTTGCTCGCGACTTATGATGAGTTTTTTGTCTTTTTTGTGTTTCTTTATTAACATTAATAAGAGAGAAATCAGAATCAGAATTTAAAGATTCTGAACAATTTATTGTAGAAATTTGACTATTTGAATTTAGAGATTCTGAACAATTCATTGCAGAAAATTGACTATCTGAATTTAGAGATTCTGAACTATCCAAATTTAAAGATTCTGAATGATTCATTGTAAAAAAAATGTTTCTTTATTAACAAGCAATACAAAAATTGTATTTATCAATAAATAGTATTATTAATAAAGAAATAACGAATAATGATATAAATAATACATAATAAAAACTGATTTCAATTTATCGCTATATAGCATTGTTAATAAGAAATAATGAATAATGACATAAATAATACTTTACAAAAATTGATTCAATTTATTAATATATAGCATTATTAATAAAAAATAGTGAATAATGATATAAATAATACTTCATAAAAATTGATTATATATCATTTTGAAGATCATGTAATTTTTGAAATTGGGATAAAAATAAAACTGAATCTGATTTTAAAAACCAGGTTGTTTGAGTTTTATAACTGGTTTTGGATAATTATAAACCAGTTTAATATTAACCTGAAATAAACCAAATTTAAAGTCGAATTATAGTAACCGGTTCTAACCTCTACTTCTGGTTCTTTCTCTCTATTTCTTTTTGATTTGGAGCTATTTAGAACACTTTTTTTTTTTTTTTGAGATCAATATGCAGTTCTTTTTCCTAGTTTGCTACTACATTACATATTTGTAGCCAGATTATATTTTGGAAAAATGTATACTACTTGTTTTACCATTCCAATATCATTGCCTCTGAGAATATCTAGTGATTGAAATAAAGTTAACACTTCTGTTTTAATTAACCCTCTTGTCATTTCCTTTCTTTTTCATAGATTTTTTTCTTTTTTTTTACCCATGAGAACTTGGCACAACATGTCAAAGTTGAGTTTCTTCTTTATGAATATCTAGGCTATTTCAGATTTCTTTCACAATTTCTTGCTCTTTATCTACCCACTTTGCTATATTAGCCTTACAAGTGAATAGGTAGTCAAAATCTTTTTCCTCTTGTTTACACTTTTTACATATTGCTAATAAGTAAAAATCTTGATAGTTTCTTTTATAGATACTAAGTGTAGGAAGTAATCTGTTTAAGCTTTTGAGTCTAAAACTCTATCTTTTGTTAGATTTAAAAGTCCTTTCTTTTTCTTTTTTTTCTTTATTTCACAGGCTCTTAAAAATTTTCTAATTCTGCTTTATAGGTCTTTACTAGTGAATTGTGTCTTTGGTATTGTTAGCAAATAACTATTCAACCTTGTAGAGTGTGTAAATAATTTTTTTAATAAAGCTATAGATTGAAGCTTTTATTATACTATTCTTCCAAATTGGCCTAAAAATTATACTCTGGGTCTTATTTATACCAATGTTTGTTATTTTTATTTTATTAAAGTCTTTCTTTGCTGTCTTGTCTGCTAAATTATTTAAAATATCACCTGTGTGAGCTTTGACCTTAAACAGCTATATATTTAAATTCTTGGTGATTATATTTTTGGCAATAGCTTCTAGTATGTTTAGGTTTTTAATTTTGTACTATGATCTTGTGCTTTTAGTTTTTTTAATTTTTTCTATTGCTTGAATTGCTACTTGACTATCTGTATAGATATTTATCTTGTAGTTAGTTAGTGAAATTAGCAGTACCCTCAGAATTGCTATAAGTTCTAATCTAGTAAACAAAAACATCTTTGGATTCTACTTTTTAATTCTCTTATTATACTACCTTTCTCATCTATTTGTATTATACTATACTCTGCTTTATGATCTTTTACCCCTCCTTCTCCAAGTGAGCCATTTGTATAATATACTATTTCTCTATATACCTAATTTGCTTTTATTGCTTGTATTAGTTCCTGTTTTCTAAACTTATTTTCTATAGTATTTTTTATTAAGTATATTTCCTAATCTTTTATATAGATTTGATGTACTATTTCTGTTTTTTCTATTCCATCTTGGTCTTTTTCTTCTGGGGTGATCAGGTTTTTGAAATACTCTAAACCAATGGATGCAGTTCAGCTCCATTCATTTTTCCTCTTAATTTACAAGCTTTTATCTTCTATATCACTTTTCTTTGCTTTTAAGATATTAAAGGTGGGGGCTAATTTCAAATTGAAGGAGGTTATATAAAAAAGGTTTTCTTTATTTTCTTTATTCTATTTTAGTATTTAAACCTTTTTACTTGAGAATTTCTTTTGGATTCTTTTAATAAAGCGTAAGTTGTTTTCTTTTTTCGTTCCAAGTACTCATTCTTTCTTTGATCTTTTGTGCGATAATTTTTTCTTTTTTGTTTTTATTTGATTTTCATTTATTGCATTTCCTTGTATTATAGACTCTTTAACTTTTTATAAAGCTCTGTCTATAATTACTATCTCTTCTAATCTTTGAAACCAAAAGGGTACTTGTTCTATTGTCAATATATTCCGTGCTTTACAGACTTGTTGCCAAATAAGTATTGTATTGTCATATTGTGAAACTATCTGTTCTAAGTACTAAATATTTAATTTTTTGAGGCTTAAACTGCTTTTCTCCAGATCTTTTTTGTGGATTAGCTCTTTTAGTTCATTTATTGGACCATTTCTTGAAGCTATATTTCAGCTTTCTTCCCAGTTAAAGTTTTTAATACTAATCTTTAATTTTTTTGCTACTGCTAGTATAGCTGTATTGAGATTGTTTTTTCATTTGTAAAGCTTTATTTATTTACTTGGTAAAAGCCAAACTGGCTTTGTAAATCTGAGTAAAAGCTGAGTTTCTTTTAACTATATTTTGGTAAAATTATCTACCAAATTTGAGTTATTTATTCTCACTATCTATTCTAAAATCATGTGCTCTGTATAATATTGCTATAGAGAATTAATTTCCTATATATCTTTTTGTATCAGAATAGAATTGAATACAGTTAAGACTATTTCTGCTTTCTATTTTGCAATCCATAATATTGGCTAATATAGTTTATTGCAATTTTTTTTGGTGAGCATTATTCTATTAAGTTTGTATTTAGCTTAGAGAAGGATAACTATATTGTTTATATATTTGATATATTCTATTGAGATACTTTTTTTAAGTAGCAAGTGGCTATTAGTTTAATTTCGTGGCCTAGTTTCTTTATGATTAATTGTTTGGATTTTGCAGATGTAAGCCAGACCCCAAATATTTTGCAAATTTTTTTTCTTTTTTGCTACTATTTTCTTCTTTCTCTTTTTTATAGCTATAAACTTTTCTTCTGTCTTGTTTTTTAGATTTATAACTAAAAGCTTAGTTTTTTCCTATTAATTTCAATATTGTTTAGTCTGAAAAAAGATTCAGCAATCTTGATTATCCTCTCCATATCTGATTTAGAGTTTGCTATAAGAGCTGTATCATCTGCATGTGCGAGTCCTGCAACTTGCAAATTTTTTTTTCTTGTGTTTCCTCACATTAAATATATATGGCATTTGATTTTGGCTTCTGCCCTGTAGTCACATTTTTGAAGTTTATATAGCAAGGGATCAAAGTAAATTCTCCATAATAGAGGAGAAATTATCTCTTCTTAGTCTATTCTTCTTTTTGCATAGAAGCCTTCTGTTGCTCCAAATTTGGTAAGTACTTTGATTTCTTGGTTTGTGAATAGGTTAATTAAAAACTTTTCTAATTTTTCTGGGACTTTAATATGTTTTAATACCAGTTGAAGCCTTTTAAGATTGACTATATCAAATACTTTTTTAATACAGTATCAATAAGCATTATCTATATTTCTTTATTCTCTTGTTTTGCTACTTGATTAAAGAATTCATTATATGAATTGGTTCTTGAATACATTTTCCTAGTAAATCTGCAAAGTTGGGTTCTCTCAGAATCTTGTAAGCAATAATGCAATTACTTAATCTTCTCTGGATAATTCTAATTAGCTCTTTTTTTGTTGTTTCAAAAAGCATTATAGATCTAATGTTTTTTATTTGTAAGTTCTATTCTGCTAGTTTTAGTATTAAGAAGATCATACTTATTTTTTATTTTCTTGGCATTATTTCCTCCTCTAAAATTAAGTTTAAAAGTTCTAAAAAAATCTTTGTTGCTCTTTTTTCTAGTTTTTTTAGTATTATATATCTAATGCTTAATAGCCTTAGTACTAAGTTTTTTTTTTTTTTTATTTTGTTAAATACCGCTATAGATGACTTTTATTAGGTATAAATTTTGTTACTAAAGTAACTGTTACATATACCATATATAGTAGTACATTTTTAGTAGGCCTTCGCAAAAATTACCCGTGCGATTTTAGAATTTTTAGAGGCTATAAAAACAATATTTCACAATTGGTGCTTAAACCAAAATCGTATGTGGAGTTAGTATAATAAACCCACTTCTGGAAAACATGCTTCATTAATATCTCATATATGCTTGCTGCTAGCAGCAGGCCTTTAAAGTCAGATGGGTACAGGCCTGATGGCCGGGCCTGAGCCTGTACCTGTCTGACTTTAAAGGCCTGCTACTAGCAGTATACACATATGAGGTATAAATAAAGCATGTTTTCCAGAAGTGGGTTTATTATACTAACTCTATATACAATTTCGGTTCAAACACCAATTGTGAAATATTGTTTTTATAGCCTCTAAAAATTCTGAAATCGCATGGGTAATTTTTGCGAAGGCCTAATTTTTAAGGATTTACTTATTTCTGCAAGTGATACAAATTATGTAACAATAATAGCTATTTATTTATTGTTATTTTCACTAATAACATGTGAAATTAGACTAGCATTAGGGTTGAAGTTAGAGCTGTGTTAAGACAAGCTATATAGTAAAATTTAGCTAGGAATTTTTTAATTAGTATATAAAAGGCAATTTCTTAAGCAAAATTTTGCATTACTGGTGTTTTTTTAAAAAAGCTTTCAATTTCACATTATACAAAGAATACACCTGATCTTGCAATCTACATAGAAATTTTTCTTTTTTTAGATTTGTATCACTTGCAGAAATAAGTATACGGCATTTTTAGCATGTGAAACACAACTAGCCACATGTGCATCTTTTGAGTGCCTATTTAAGTAGTCTGCCAAAGATTCTACACTAGCTGCCATACCTATAACCCAACTAGGAAGTTATCTATTTAAGCCCTCTGGCATTCCAATTCTGCATTACTCTATTCTAAGTCTACTAACCATACTCTCGTGCTGCAATCTACTTAGTTAATATCTAAATAGGGACTACCCAGGTTGACATTCTCCTACTAGTTTTATCTTAACTTCTTGGTACTAAGTTGTTTGAGGTTTTCTGAAGTATTTCTCTCCATTCTTTTTCCTTAATTTCATCAGACATACTGTTATACCATTTTTGGTTAACACATTCTAAAAGTTTATATTCTGATTACTATACTTCTTTTTTTTTGTCTAACACAATGGCATTCTGGGGGTTTTAGAACAGTTAAACTTATTATATATCGGAAATGCATTTTGAAGGGTTTTTAATGCTAAGAATTATATCGAATTTTAGTTAGATTTAAAACATATTAGGAATGCATTCTGTTGTATTCTAAAGGTCAGGAACTATATTGATTTTTGGTTAGATTTATTAAGCCTAATGATAGAACAGTTAGACTTATTATATATCAGGAATGCATTTTGGAGGGTTTTAAATGCTAAGAATTATATCAAATTTTAGTTAGATTTAAAACATATTAGGAATGTATTCTGGTGTCTTCTAAAGGCCAGAAACTATATTGATTTTTGGTTAGATTTACTAAGTCTAATGATTTATAAATATATTAGGAATATATTCTGAGAGCTTCAAAAGGCTAAGAATTATATTGATTTTTGGTTAAATTTATTTAAATGCTAGAAATATATTTCAGAGGCTTCCAAAGGCCAGAAACTATATTGATTTTTAGTTAGATTTATTTAAGTCTAACTGTCCTTATTACCTCATAAATAAGTCTAACAATTTATAAATATAGCAGGAATACATTCTAGGGCTTTTGTAAGCTTTAAAACTATATTGATTTTTTAATTATATTTATTAATGATTTCAGATTCATTAGATTTATTTATGAATATCTCTAACTATTCAAGAATTGCTTCTAGAGAGATTTAAATGTTAATTAGCATATCAAGTATCATGTGACTTGTTTAATCTAACAAAATTACTTATAGACAAGAATAGCTTCTACAAGCTCTAGCTTATTAAATAGTATAATTATTAGAAAAGTCTAACGAGAATTGTGTCCCAACTTTTCCTTCTGCCCTGCCAGAAAAATAAGTTAAGAACGGGCTCTACATGGGCTAGCTTGGTAAATCGTATATAAAAGTTTAACGAAAAAATTATATATTACAAAAACAATTCTGGCAATCTCTAGCTCATAAAAATGATCTAATAAATCTAGTAAAAAAATATAAGCAATATACACGTTACATCACCTGCTATACCTTTAGTATATTCTAGGATTAAAGCTTCAGCCCACAATCTATTATGGTACTGGGTAATGTAGTACCCTCTGATATGTGCTGGGCATCGTCCACAAGCAGAGGCTGTAGGCTTTCCGCAATCAGAACATGGTACTCGTTTTTTAGCTTTCCAATGAAACCGATATCCTTCAGGCCTAGTACTAGCATTCCCACAAGCCTTTCCGGTATTGCAGAAAAATAGGCAAGAATATTCGCCGATCATCCTACTTTTTTATTACTAGATTCGAAAAGATTAATTAATAATTAGTTAATAATTCAGTTTTGCAATAGCTAGAATTGCTTTAGAAAGCTTGTAAATACTTATCATCGGTTTTCACTAGGGTTTATATGATCGAAAATTGATAAGTGCATATAAAATAATTAATTAAAGAAAAAAATTTATAAGTAAGTAATAGTGTGATGGTTAGAGATAACTAATATACCAAATGTCTGATGCTTATCCAGAATATATAGAAGAATTTAGTATAGAAATAGCTGATTTCAATCCAATTAAACCTACTGCCTATATACCTTTGCCTAAAACTTTGCCAAACTGTAATAACAGAATTATAAATATTTAAAATAATGATAACTGGTGTTTTGGGTGGAGTGTTCTAGGAACTTTACATCTGGTTAAAGTTCATCCAGAAAGAAATCCACAATGCTAGGTTTTATGGAGGAACTTAATATAGGTGACATCCCAATTCCAGTACTAGTCTCGACACCAATTTATAAGAAGTTTGAAGTAAATAACCCAGAGATTAGCCTTTGTATTTATGAATGGCACAACCAGAATGAATGTTTTGAGTTTCACTATGTTTCAGAGAGAAGGAGAGGAAAATATAAGCAAGTAAATCTTCTAGTAATTACGGAAGAAGAAGGAAGTCATTACTGCATAATCAAAGATTTACATAAGCTAGTATACAATCATAGCAAACATAAAGGACGAAAATATATTTGTCATTATTGTCTTCATGTATATTCTTCAGAAAAAGGATATAGTAAACATTTGCCAAAATGCAAGGGTCTAAATAATGCATCTCAATTACCAAAAGTTCCTGCAATGGAAAAAAGTATCAAGGGATTTTGCAATTACAAATGCATGCAACCAAATCTATATCACATAATTTGGGATCTTGAATGCCTAACAGAAAACCTAACACCAGAAGAAAATACACAATTAACTCAAACTGAAAAAATTCAAAAGCATAAACCTTGTAGATACAGTTATGTAGTGATTCATATGGATAGTTTCGGTAATTATGAAATTACAAGTTATGATTTGTATAGAGGACCAGATGCATTAGAAAAATTTGTTGATAAATTAGAAGAGGAACAGGCAGAGATTAATTTAGATTTATCAGCACTTGCAGAAATAATTATGGAACCGGGTAACTATATAAGGCATAAAATAGCAAGAGAGTGTTATATATGCGAAAAAGGATTTCTGAATCAAAGTATAATTAAAACAAAGGTATGTTGTCCAAATACTGGAGATTATAAAGGAGCATCTCATCGAGGATGTAAATAAAAAAATGAGATAATAGGTCCAAAATGGTATGAACAACCAAGTATAGCAGATAATGGAAAGTATAAAGAAACTTACAAATGCATGTATTGTGATGGACAGATGATAAACGAAGATTCAATGAAAGTTCGAGATCATTGTTATATTAGTGGTAAATATAGAGGACCAGCTCATAGTAAATGCAACAAAAAATTACAAATGGGACAATTTAAAACCAAAATTTCACTTATTTGCCATAATTTTCGAGGATACGATTCGCATCTACTCATAGAAGTCGTTAGTAGATTTACAGCGGATAAGTTAAAGTGTATTCCAAAAAATATAGGTAAATATAAAGCAATGGATGTTGGACAGTTCCGGTTTCTAGATAGTTTTCAACATATGTTGATGGGTTTGGATAAACTTGTTGAAAGTTTAGGTGAAAAGCTTGAAAAATTCTTCTTAACTATTGAGTATTTTACCAAAAAAGGCTATTCAATAAACAAGATTAAACTTCTTTTTCGAAAAGGAGTATTCCCATATGACTGGACAAACTCATGGGACAAATTCGACAGAACGAGCCTTCTACCTAGAAAGGATTTCTATTTGCTTCTCAGTTAGCAAAATATCAGTAAGGAGGATTATGAATACGCTCAAAAAGTATGGCAAACATTTGAGATGAAAAGTTTCAGAGAATACCATGATCTTTACCTTGAGACTGATGTATTATTACTCGCCGATGTGTTCATAAATTATACTATTATGTGTTTGCAAGATGATGGCTTAGACCCATCTCATTACGTCTCAGCGCCAGGAATGTTTAATAATTCCCTATACAAGAGCAGTAGAGCCGAACTCAAACTCATGACAAATATGGACGAGTACTTGATGGTTGAGAATGGTATTCGTGGAGGGATGACAATGGCGAGTCATCGATATGCTAAAGCTAATAATCCACAATGTCCAGACTATGATCCTAGTAAACTGAAATCCTGGGTCTTGTATGAAGATATGAATGCCATGTATTCAGGTGCAATGACCCAATACATGCCTACTGAGATCATAGGTAAGGTATATCCAGAGGAAATACCAGATATCCAAAGTATTGCGCCTGATGCTGAAATTGGTTATACGATTGAAGTTGACTTAGAAGCTTCAGTACACTTACACGATTTCTTTGCAGATTATCCATTAGTACCGGAAAAGCAAACAATACCTGAAAACTGGCTTAGCTCATATAACAAAAGATTAGTATATGACAAAGAAGTAGGAGGAAGAAAATATGTAACAGGTGAAAAACTAGTCCAAACCCTTTATTCTAAAAAAGAATTATGTAGTTCATTATCGTGCACTCCAGTTATATATGAAATTTGGGATAAAAGTTACAAAGATTCATAGTGGGTTAAAATTCCAACAATCTCTATGGATGAAAGAATATATTGAGGAAAATATTTATAAACGCAAAATAGCAAAAGCCAATGGTGATGAATTCGAGGTCATGTATTATAAGCTAAAAAATAATGCAGTTTTCGGCAAACAGATGGAGAATGTCCGTAAACATATAAGAGTAGAACTACTCCGAACAGAAGAGAATAAAAAAATCAGATGTCTGGCAAGTTCACTATTATTTGTAGGTTTCAAGCAATTTGAAGAAGGAATTACAGCAGTCCATATGTTAAAAGGCACAGTAACTCTAAATAAACCAATTTATGTGGGGCAGGCAATTCTTGACATTAGCAAGGCCATGTTGTATAACTTTTGGTATGGATATATAAAGCCTCGCTATAGAGATAAGGCACGTCTACTTTATACAGATACAGACTCGCTCATCATGTAGATAGAAACTGAGGATATCTATAAAGATCGAGCAGAAAGACCAGACATTTTCGATCTTAACTATTTAGAAGACTTATTTCTAATGAAAGACAAGACAAAGGGCATACCCATAGGAGAACAGTGTGTTTAAAGCCAAAGATGTACTCAGTCCTTCCAGCCGGGCATGATCCAACGACCCAGATTCAGAAGAACCTAAAAAAAAACATGGTATCCAGAAGGCAAAAGGAGTTAAGAAATGTGTAGTCAAAAGGGAACTTCGACATGACAAATTTCTAGAATGTCTCAGGAGTAAGAAGTTAACTCGGTATGATATGTATGGTCTCCGTAGTTATGATCATCAAATATATCTGGAGAGAGTAAGTTAAACCCATATAATAACAAACGCTGGATTTTACTTGATAGAATTCGAACCCTTCCCTATGGATATTGGCGAATTGGAATATATAAACACCTGGTAGCATCTGAAATAGCTCCCGAGGAAGCAGAAGAAAAAGCTATGAAAGCTAGACTTCATTTCAAGGAATAGATGCTTTATAACAAATATTTTTTGGATAAAAAAATTATTAAAGAATGCTATAACTAATTATAGAAGTTTTTTTAATGTTATATTAGAAACATACAAAGTCTTAGTTAATAAAATCCACGTGTTAAACATGCCTAATATTCAAGATATTTTTGAGGAATAGGAAAAAAATAGTTATACCCGATACATGTTATCTGAATATGGCTTAAACTATATTAGTAATTTAAAAACACCAGAAGCTTGGCTACGATTTGCAAAGTATTATCCGCCCGAATATATACGTAGACGTTTATTTATACCACGACATGAAATAAAAGGTAAGAATTATTGGAGAAACTTTGTATTCTGTATTAAAAATAATTTAACTAGAAGAGAATATATAGCCAATAACTCTGAATTTAGAGAATTTAAAACCCAAGTAGCAGATTTTAAAACTTTGTATATAATAACTCGACCGGCTATTATCATCCGGTGAGCATATCGTTTATGGAAAAAACGAATAAATTCAGCTAAAATAATCCAGCGCGCAGTGAGGAAATGGCTTTATCATCCAGGTGGCACATTAATGAAACGTGCCCAAGATCGGTATTATCAAAATGCTAATAAACTTGAAAATTTGAGGTAACTCAGAAGATTTTTTAACACAGGTATAAAAGTGTTGATATAAAATAAAAATCTATGAAGTGTATACTCCTTCCTTCACAATTGCTATCGAAGATCTAGCGATCCTGGCTCATACTAATTAATTCGTGAATAAACAGATCGCCAAATCCAAAATGAGATTTCATAAAATCTGCAAACTAATTTTTTTTAATCATGAGGGTGTTTAATGTATAAAAATAAGCTAAGTATAAAAAAATTGTAAAATACTTATCTGGTTATACTTTATATTAATGCATACAAACCTAATCACATAAATTTTACTCTTGAATATGTCTACCTCTACTTCCACATCAACTGCTTCTATTAATAACATCAAAAATCTCACATATAATATTCTAAAAACCTTTAAGGATGGCATTATTAAGGGTAAAAAAATTACAGAACTAGGGCCATGCTCTGAATGTGACAATGATATTTTAATATCTTCTCTCAAAGCATTCACATACCTAGCATGCGGACACCTTTTTCATAGACTCTGTATTGAAAAAAAGCTTTTAATTACTGTTCCAAACACATGTCCATTCCCGGGTTGTGGAAAGAATGTGGAAATATTAGATCAAGCCAATCCCCTTGGTACTGTTTCCAATTTGCCGTTTACTGATCCCAAGGAGGCCTCCCAATCAACTGGAATTTCACCTTTGATGGGCGAAACATTTGTCCTATCTTCACCACCTATACGGATGAAAGGGATCGAAGATACGGCAACCCAACAAGTCAAAAGTAATTTGAGGTGTGCCAAATATTCTGAAGATCTTTCTTCATGTCTCCCACCTATAGGCTTTCTTCGGTTTTCTTTTCAACTTCAAGGTTCCTCGAAACCACTCATATACTTAACCTGCAAACATATCATCCATTACAATTGTATCGATAATCTACAAAAACTGTGTTCTATATGTCCACCAACTGATATGGAAATTGATGACGGTGCTATAGTAACTGTTACCCAAGAGTCAAGTACTGCCCAGAAAAAATGTTCTAGTAGCTCTTCAGAAAAATCCTCTAACAAGAAAGCAAAAAAAGTTGGTGGAAAGGTCTCGAGTATACTAAAACAACTTATAGAAGAATTATTAACTGATATTCCCATTGTTGATAGAAGCTCAGAGGAAAGAAGTTACACAACTGATACCAGGGGTATTTTTTTGAAACTTTCTAATAGGATTGATAGTGCCAAATCTAAAAACAAAGATACATCTCGTGACCTTATCACCAGCTACTTTTATTTTGGGGAGGCTTTATATAATTGATATAAGGAGCTAAAACCCACTTATGGTAAAGATGGAGCTAGAGCTTTGGTCAAAAGTGAGGTTAGAAAGGAAATTCCTGAGGCGAAATTCTCTGATGATGCTTTAAAAAAAAGAATAGAAAGAGCCCGAAAGATGTTTAAAATTTTCAATAGTATAGGCAAAGAAAAAATAACACAGATAAAATCTATCCCTCCGGGTTTCATCCTGAATCTTACTGTAGATGATACCGATTGATTATGTAATTGCTAAAGTTTTAAAAGGGTCAGAAAGTGTGTAATACTGCGCCACATTCTACTGCGCCCTGGTGACATGGTGTCCCGCCTCGGCAATTAGAAAAATAGTGTTTTTTTTTTGCAGTTGTACGATATTTTCAAAAATATATTATTAAAACATTTAATAAAAGTTTTACCCATGTCCCACGTGTGTTAACGATAACCTGGTGACATGTGTCAACTAGAAAAAATAAACATTACTTGATCATTGAATAAATAAACCTGCCCACATCGGGCCTAGTGACATGTGTTAGAATTTATTTCATATAAAATTTATCTGAGGCTTATTGTTATGCATAACTTATTTGTGAGACGGGGCACAAGCACAAAGTGCCATTTTCATTTTTTGCTTAGCTATTAACGAATTATGTATCGCTATTCCAGTATTAAGTACAATGCATAGTTTTTTACTGTATATCGGATATATGTCGCTTGCGTAACATTTATTCAATAAATATACTATACGTAGAATAAATGAAAGTTCTGCATGCAGAAGTCATGAGCATACAAGGCTTATGCTTAATGCAAATTACCTAGTTCAATCACTTCAGATAGCAAAATGTATGTCTATTTAGATTGCAATAAATCTGTTAAGCCCGTGATTACCATTATCTGTTATGAATAGAATCTAATCAAGTGAAACCTCAGATCTAGTAAATCTTTTTGGCAGTAATCTTGGATTTGATTCTTCAAGAAACCCACCAGATGATTCAATAGAAATTGTAAATAATAAAAGATAAAGAGTGTCTTGAGAAAAAGATCTATCTGACCTAGCTTATCTAAAACGTGTTAACATACCTGCCTTGGCAGATAAAACACCTAATAAGTGAAGCGGGTTAAGATGCATTGAATTATCTTCCAAGAGTCCAGTAAAACTATCATCCTACAAACAGAATCAGACTGAATTAACTTTTTCTTTGCCAGCGATTTCTAAATTGAGCAAGGATGACATTAAACATGTTGGCTATAAAAAATAACAGTAATTCAATGGTTATCCGAATTTTTATATTCCGATTATTGATGCGTCACAAGTCACACGATACTGTGAACCCCATTTTTTAATGGTCTTATTATTATTAACGATTGGCTAAAACAGATTAAGGCAATTAATATGCATGTCTCATTATGAATTCCTCTGATGTTTTGTTGCTTGAGTGAATACAAGATCATTCTCAAAGTCTTGCTGGTCATTAACAGCAGGCCACCGTCTTTTTTTTGCATGTTTCTGCTCAATGGCAACTAATGCACTTGAAGCTTCGGTAACTTTCATTTGCAGGATCTTGAGAATCACGTATACTTCCTCTAACGAATAAAATGTTTCTAAATTGCTTGGTATTAAGCATTTGTCAATTAAACCAAAAAGGTAGACCCCCCCCACTGCACCATATCATTGCATAAACATTTAAATGAAAACCTGAGAGATCATATCAAAATTAATTTACAAGCATGATTATACTAATATTCCAATAAAACTGTTATATTACAAACCAATCACTTGAATTCCATATACAATAAAATATAAGAACTCGGCACTTGATCGGCCGTAGGCCTTAATTATTTGATTTAGTTCATCTCGCAACAACATAATCATGAGTTTGAGTTTATCAAGCCATTGTTTGCGCTTGCAAGCTTCCGCCTTTCCATTCTTGATCCCCCTGACACTTCACCATGTACAACCTGCAACTTATAATTTGGAATTTTCAAAGTTATTTTGAGGTCAACCTTGTAACCAGTCTTTGCTTTCTTCTCGGGACTAACATTGTCATTTTTTGCATCAGAGTTTGAGCACGAAACAACTTCTCCCCTAAAACATAACGAATTTATTTAATTTTCAAGAAACATAGCTAAATTATTTAGTTCTCGAGAAACTGCTACAAATCACCCAAATACAAAGTTGTGCTTACCAATCCAATAGTGATATGGTATCATTATAGAGAACTGTATTAATTAAGGGGTAATATAATGCATGCACCGCGTGTTGCTCAGACATTGTGTTTTGGATAGGGTAGCCTGTCCGCCTACGATGAAGGTATAAAATGTCATTGAATATCGAATTGATATTCCAGAACGAAAAAACCGACTTACAGGAATTCAACCGCCGTGTGGAAGATTTTTAACTCATCCTCCGGATTAGGAGGCAACGTAAAATTTTCATCAAAATATTTAGCGAAATGTTCAGGCGTCCGAATAGATTGCCATTGGACAATTATGCCAAATAAATTCCGAAGCTCTTCCCAGTCTTCAATATCAAACGATGTCTTGGTCTCAATATGCTGACCGGTTAAATCGATGATTCCATAATAGGCTGGATTCAAGATCTTGTTTTTCGATGGGATCTTAAAGCGTATGTTACGAAAGTGCGCAAACACATCTAATTGACTTGATAACACAAGCTTATTATCCTATTACAAAGAATAAACAATCTTAATTCTCTCAAACAACCCACAACATATTTCTAAATTACTTGCCTTTAGAAATTGGTTTGGAACATTTGGTATCACTGTCTCCTCTCTGTCAAGGCTTTCTTCTGCAATAGATGAAATAAGATCTTCTTGGGAAGACTCAAATAAAAATGCAAGCGATTCCAGAACGTCCTCGTTGGCATCAGTTGTTATAGGAGAATTCACTATCGAACTCATTAATAACTCTCTTTTGTCTTCCAAATTTTCTACATCGTTTTCATCACTGTTGCCTATATCGATTGCAGAATCATTGATAATTGTTGGCGTTGTTGACAATGTGCCCTATAGTAAAGATTTTTTAAAAAACTCATCTGCGTATGAATGCGTAAGTTCAAATTTTTAAAAAATATGATTAACCTGGTTTTCTACGCGGGCATTAAACCTATTTTGCACAGCTATATTTGTGTTTTGGATCGAATGGTTTACTTGAATCTGGACAACGTGAACATGAACATTAGTCTATAGATTAAAGCGAAAGGAGTCTGATCATACATACCGCCTTCCTCTCTTCTAACCACAACTCCCAGTCTCTTAGAATTTCTGCCTATTAAGCCGAAGTAATAGATTTAAAAATCCATTGAGTCAGTATACTAGAAAAAACATATTCACTACATACATTAAATTTTCCTTTCGTTCTTAATAGTCTTCCTTTAACATTCTCATCCTGGCATTGATCTAAGGCAGATTCTAGGACTTTACCGTAAGTATCAAAAGCCCGAGCTCGATGCATAGGAAAAGAAAATCTAAAAAAAGCAAGTGGGCTCGGATCGGGAGAATTAAGCATCCATCTTACATTCTGCTCTTTAACGGCTGCTGCTTTGGTTGAGGGCACTTTTTTCATTATGTGAAAAATTTTTCAGAACTTTCACGACAAAGACGCGTATTTTTTCAAATTTCCCCACGAGATCTTGGCCAATCAAATATCAAGATCAGGTGTAACGTAAAAAATCAAAACATTATATAACTGATAATGGAAAAAAAAAAAATCCTACTCTTGTTTCGATCAAAGTAAGTCGAGTAAATTTTTCTTGTTATGAATTTATCGGCAATTTTGTTAAGCATAAAAGAAGTGTCCGCGGCAGACTCATTCTGTCGGAAGCCAGTGGTGGCGAGTCATTATAAATGGCCGGCTAGATTTTATTGCACAAAATTGTTATGGGTTCACCGCACCCAAAGCGTCCGCGGCAGACTTATTCTGTCGGAAGCCAGTAATGGCGAGTCATAAATGGCCGGCTTATGAGTGAGGGTTAACCATTTATTGGTTGTTTAACTAGCTTTTATTCAACAAAATTACTAATACCCAGATTTTTATTCTGCAAAATATACGAGAAAAATGCTATGATTACGAGAACTTTATTGGAGTGATGGCGCCAGTTTGCCAAAAAGTCATTCCACATAATAGGAAGTTGAAGAAAAAACAAAAGGTTATAACAAGAAACCTATCAGAAATACGGTACCTAAGTTGTGGTATAATTATGCCATGATTATTTTCTGATAAAACATGCTTTTATTTTATTACGCTGTGTTACTTAGGTGCTATTTGATATATTGATTGAGAATTTTTTACGTTATTACTAATATACAATAAATTATCATATACGACCATCAAACTTATCAGTTATATTTCAAAACAACGGCACTTCGTGCCTGGAATCTTTATTTTTTACGAAATAAAAAAAATGGTGAGAAAAAATATATCGCGCTTGCCCATCACTACGGATTTATAATAAAGATTGCCCTTTTAAATTCTTCGGGAGTAAATTTTTCGGTAAACCTCTCTCCTGGCTGTAAATACTGAATAGTAGCAACACGATTGACGGGGATATTTAACTGATTCTCAATTTAACTTTTAACCATTTCGAACGTATCTCCACTGAATATTTATTGTGCATGTACCTATCGGACCAAGAGTGACTTTAAACTTAGGTTTAAAATTATCGGGGCCATTTTTTCGTTTCCTAAACATAAAAATTCATAAAGTTTCGCTTCCACATCTTTGTTATAGACGACACGACCAATATAAACAATACACATTACCCTGGTAATAAATTGCGGATATATACGCCTTTTTCGATAAAAAAAATATATTAGCAACTTATTACTTGCCTCCCCACGATCTAAAACCTGCTTATTTATACCGTTCATTCGCTAGATCTAAAAACCCGCTATGATTAGTAATTACGTTATCCTAGCACAATGCCAGATCCCTCCAAATACTGAATCCGTATTGCCATTTTTTTCTAGTGAAATTAAACCCCTTAGAAAGGTTTAGATCTGACGATCTCGGGAGACGGCGGAGATTACAAGTTCCTACAACATATGAATTTTGACAGGCAAAGCCTGGGGTCTATGACCCATAAAACTACTGATAAAGAACGTTATACTCATTACCTTTATAGCCTTTTTAAGTCCCATTCTTATCGCGGGATCTTATATAAGGTAAGGAAAAAGTTCTAGAGTGCGTAGTTATTAA
>CAJVPY010001924.1:0-17719 GCA_910591965.1 Dentiscutata erythropus | reverse complement strand
ATAGCCCAAATTCAAATTGTCATCTGGGCTAGCCCAATTGACAACTGGGCCGATTTTCATTTGGGGCACAACATATATACCGATACAGTTGATTTGTTCCTATTAAACGATTCTGATCAGTAGGATCGCAAAATACCGCCAGAATATAAGTGCACTACAATACGCCCGCGCCATAACACTGACCCTACTTTATATAGCATATACGTATTTAATAAGAATGACAAAATTAAGATACGTAAAATTTTACTATATTGAGAAAGGTTTAATATATATAAATATTAATGCTAACATTTTTAAATAAGAATCTAGATGACTATATCAATGATATAAACTTCTGTAAAAACATCACGAAGTTGCAGACAACCCATTTTTTGTGACAGTAATAATAATTGTTTTATGTCATTTTTTTCTGCATGGATTTTGTGCAGCTGAATTGATGTTACTAAGGCATATTAAATCGGACTTACAATAACTTAAACTCAGGCGGCTGACCATTCAGAATTTAATAAACATATTACGTGTTGGGACAATGACAAAATTTCGCATGACCAACTGCAATAAATTAAACACAGTAATTGAGTATACAAACTACGTAGGACACATCCCAAACCATAAAAGAAAAAAGTTGTCTGTTTTCAAGTGATGACCATTATTATGATTGGTTACAAAATAACTGTTCTTCTGGAAAACAATTGATAATTCTGGTCACATAAATATGGAAATCAAATGTAGTGAAATAGAATAACGCTAGATGTAGCCAATTTATATATAAATACGTACGATTTGATCAAGTATACAGTAAGTAATTTCGTTGTTGCTCAAATATAATGAGTACCACTCAAGATTTGTAGAGTATATATTTGATAAAGTGCGCTAACAACTCTTTTTATTATTTTAGACCGGTATAGGAGTAATTTTAGAAAATATTGGTCCATCTTAAATATCCGATCTATCTATTAACAGTTAACATTTTTATTCAAACGTCAATTATTTGAAATCTGAATTAAAGATTGATTAACACTGACTATAATAGGAATTTTTTACTATTCAGATTTCTTGATTTTCATAGATACTTTTTGAATGAGCCATAAGCCAGCTTCGAACATAGCGCCGTTGAAGTTCAAAGATGGTTGGATATCAAACATTAGATTAACCGGAATTGATTCTGCCGTTCCGGTAATAAATATTATTCTGCAGATTACCAAGATTTGTCTACCAAATATAAATTGATTTTAATGTTACGATAATAAACTATATTTAGCAGGCAAGTCACTGGTTTAATTTTGAGGCTGTAGTTAATTCCTTAACCTTTTCCAGTATTTCCTAATCGATGTTAATAACAATATTTTTGGCATAACAATAAAGGTAACTAATTAACGTTAATGATTGGTTCTACTTTAAATGATTTCTATCACGTGAAATTAAAACCGTTACATTCAAAAAATGCCAAACAAAATAATGAAATAATGCGATCTAAATATAAACAAATAATTGTCTAAATTTTATTCATGAATTTTCATGAGTTTGCAAATTAGGTATATATTATAATTTATGCACCAATGAAAGGTTGTGTTTCGTGCCACGTTATATGTATATTAAAAATTATGCAGGTTCAACCGTTTTCACTTCGAACAAGATGGCTACCAATTTATTCACTCGCCTTTCTCGAGACTTTGGTGAATTATTGGAATCTTCTTTTAATCATGATGTTGTTATTCAAGTAGGTGAAATCCCTCATGTTACGGAATTTCATGTACACTCTATTATTCTTGCTACAAGGTCTCCTTACTTTCGTTCGGCTTTATCTGATAAATGGGCTATAAGACAAGAAAATGGCTTGATTACCTTTAAAAAACCAAATATTTCTTCAAAAATATTTAAACTTGTATTAAAGTATGTTATTTTTTTATATTAATCTTTTTTAATTTGTTTCTTACTTTTATGATATTATATATATATATATATATATATTTTCGTAAATTATTAGTTACATTTATACTGGTGCAATTAACTTGGAGAATAAAGAATTATCTGAAATATTAGAATTTTTTATTGCTTCAGATGAACTATTACTTGACGAAATTATGGTATATATTCAAGAATATCTTCTTAAGAATGATGATATTTGGGCAACAACAAAAAATTCGGTCAAAGTTCTTCATATGCTCTTTCATTATGATAGTTTAATGAAACTTAAGGATTACTATTTGAAAATAATTTGTAATAATCCTAAACTTTTATTTGAATCAAATGATTTTTTCTCTTTAAAAGATGATATTTTGATTTTTCTTCTCAAATTGGATGACCTTGATATAAAAGAAGTTGAACTCTGGGATTATACTCTTCAATGGGGAGTTGCTCAATCTTCTGCTTTAAAAGATAAAGAATATGAAGAGATGACAAAAACAGATTTCTTAATTTTAAAAGAAATTTTAATGGAAATTACTCCTTTGATTAGATTTTTCCAAATGTCTGGTGATGATATTACAAATTTTGTATATCCTTACAAAAAAATCATGCCAAAACCTTTGAAGAATGATGTAGTAAATTATTTTATGGCATCTAGTTATCGACCAAAATCTAACGTTCTTCCTCCTCGTGCCAATAAAAAATATTCTACAATTATATCAACTCGTCATGTTTCCCTAATTGAAGGTTGGATAAGTCATGATACCGCTAGTCAATTAAATCAACAAAAATCCGTGAGACCTTGTTTTAGTTGGAATTTGCTTTATCGTGCAACTGAAGATGGTTTTAATGCAGTAGATTTTCATAGAAAATGTGATAATAAAGGTGCCTGTGTAGTTATAGTTAAAATTCAGGATTCTGATAAAATAGTTGGTGGTTATAATCCTGTCGGATGGATGCTTCCTAATGGATATACTGCGACTGACAAAAGCTTCTTATTTTACTTTGACAATTCTACTTCAAAGATAAGTCGTATCCTTCCTGATTGTTCTGTTAGTGCCATATTTCAAAATTCTTCTTATGGACCCACTTTCGGATATCCTGATTTATTTATATCATCAAATTGTAATCAAACTAATAGCTCTGATTGTAATTGTACTCATTATTATGAAAAGAATTTTAGCGTGACCGATTTTTTTGTTGAAGATTATGAAGTTTTTCAGATAACGTCAAAAAATTAAAAACTATTATTTCACTTACTATATTATTAAATATTTTACCTATGTATTTATTACTTGTATTTATTTGTTCAATAATTTATAAATAATTTATAAATAATTTATCAATAATATGTATGAATATTAATAACACCAATATAGTTTTTTGCTAAAATTTAGGGTCATAGACCAAGATAGGGAGTTATATATAAGGGTTTAAATTTTAGTTAGCATAAGGTTTTCGAGGTTCTGAACATAATCACCAATGGTGATAAATAGCAAACTTCAATATAAATATATATATATCTATATTTTTCAATGATTTTTATGAGTGCATTTCTGTCATTACTATTTCATCTTGCAAATTTCTATATAATTTCGTGCTTGCTTTTATCACTGCTTTAATGCATTAATATTTAATTTCAGGATACTGTTACTGTACGTACTATACTGTACGTGGTTATAAGCAACAATCTTTTTAATCGAAATTTGAATTTCTGGTAGTTACTTACGTTATATAATTTCAAATGCCAATTCATTTTCTTTTTAAAATTCGAATTAACATTTGAATTAAAATGTTACTTATAACTGTAAAAAAAAAAAAAAAAAATTAAGATAAAATGGAAAAAACTTCAAGCAACATCATATATACAACATAAGTCAATGATTTAGAATTATTATTTATCAGATTATTGCACTATTATTAGTATCAACACGAAATGACGCTCGGAAGCGTTATTTCGGGGGTACGTAGTTTGAAGAAAACTAATAATTCATTTAGCCGACGACTTCTAATAACAAAATGTATGATTCGCATTCGGCTAAATTAATTATTAGCCGAAATAACGTCTCTTGATATTATTTCGCATGCACTTCTCAGTTAAAATAGGCGTACGTACGTACGACATATAAAAGTTGCATGCATGAATGCTATGCTTATCAATCTCATCTTTTTATCCATATACGTAAAGGTTTTTTATTTGCATAACGATAACTGATAAAAATAGTCATGAAAAATTTTTTTTTCAAATCTTCATTCTTTTGTTTTTTATTTTTGTCTTAAATTATTGTTTATTAACATTTTATCATAATCCTTCAATCAATTTCATCTATATCAAGGTAAGAATAGATATTGTCTTTAAAAAATTCATATATATATGTATATCGCATATTTATCTACAAAGTGATGAAATTATATAGAGTCAAGCACTGAACAATGTTTATAAAGAACTTTATAAAATCTTCTTTAGTTCTTTAGTTGATGATAATATTTTTAGATCTGATAATTTACAATATCGATATGCAAATTATGTTAAAAATTACAACTTTTCTAATTGTCTATATTTACGCATTTATGATTAGAACATAATATTTAAATGTATTATCAAGTATATATACTGTAATAAAAAATATTGGTAATTTTAATAGTGCATATGTACTGTATTTTTATATAGTACTGATTAAATATATATATATTTTTTAGAATGTGACAAATGTGCGTGTATTGCGAAACATCGATTCAAATAGAAACATCCTGTTTCGGTGAAAGGAAGCGTTCAGAACAAGATTTTGAAGAAGCATTACATGCTATATAGTATTAGATTAAATTCTGAACTCCGTGGTAATTATAAGGATTTGGAGGCGGTATTAGTGTTTAGAACATGTTAGGTAACAAAATATAAAATAATCTAGTTCTATCATGATCTGAAACAAGATGGTGCAGAGGGATACTTAGTATGTGCAGCTTATATTCGAGGTGATTACAAAAAAGATATACAGTATCTATCTACAACCCAAAAATGGTTGTCAGCATATTATTATAATTAACGATCTTGGCCGATCAAGATTTTTCGACCGATCAGGCTGATAAAATTTTAATGACTTGATCGACTTAGTCGAAAAATTCTCATTTTAATCAGACTAGCAAAATAAAAATTTATTATTACAGCTTTTTTCACAAATTTTTTGACATCTGGTAAAAATTGACCGAATAGTTATTTGGCCGATTCGATATCGGCAGCGTAAACTTGATTTAGATAAATACATAAATTCTTATTTCCAATTATAAACTAGAGAGTGTATGAGTGAAAGAGTGAGTGAGTGAAGAGAGATCGCGTTAAATATAAATACTATTAAATATTTTTCATTTACATATATAAAAATAGAGATTGTATAATCGCTACCCGAGTAAATTATTATATATTCCATAAAAAAATTCTGTCCAGGAATAATGTTTTAATGTAGAATAAAAATATAAACGTTACACTATTTTATTCGTTTGACACTTCATCTACTAACTCCCGAACCTTTTCATTCTCTTCATTGCATGATTTTCATCTTGACGGCTACTCCCCAGTAGTCTTGCAGTCATCATTACAACAGAGGATAACTTTTTCACATCAATGTAAAAAATTCGATTCATGCATGTGCTAGTACACATAAAATTTCTTATTCTTAATACTTGTATCAAATGAGAATTTTAAATTCTCTATATGAGTGTTGTCAATAGAAAACCTGTCATCAGGCTTTCAATGTTCAGTTGGCTTTCTGCGTGCTATCTATGGACAATCTATTCCGATGATAGAATGTCCATAGACGGCATACAGGTTTTCTATTGACAGCACTCATATGTAGCTGGCTTGTTCCTTTCCTAATTTCTTTGATTTTCTGCATCTATTATGGAATAAAGTCCTAAACACTTTACTTTAGTGTAAATAAAGACTCTGTTTAAACTTATTAGTTTTCTGATAGCTGAAGACAGTTGACAGGCTGATAGTAGAGTTGTTATTAACAGACTTTGTAGGTATAGGATAGATCTGGTGGTTGTCAACCTTGTACCTTTCGACGTCTCGTTTAATAATGAAAGATTTTTGGATGAATTCAGCCTTGACTTCTGACCAAACTTTAGCTATATTGGGTCTTCAGAATTCCTCCAACTCTTCGATGGAAATTCTTGTCTTGGTCAGAGATTACTTCATTATCAAGTATGGACTCTATAGTGTTTCGAAATATTTCAATGAAATACTCGAAAACTAATGTTTAAAATCGACCTTGGTGCGCTAATTAAAAATGACGAGAACAAATTCACATATTAAGTAACAATTTATCGCTATAGTAATGTCTAACACTAATCTTCTATTTTTATGCATTTAGCATTTAGTTTATTCACTCGTGAAAAAAAGTAATTTCAGTTATCAATGATTCAAATTTTGAGTGAAAGAAAAAAAATAAAAAAAATGAAATCGGAGACTAATGTCTAAATTGACTTTGATGCACTAATTAAAAATGATGAGAATGAAATTTTACATAGTAATTGATAGTTTACTTTCTGTATCCTATAACACAGATATCCAAACCTTAACATTCGCTAAGATTAGCAAGTACATGTCACTCTGGTTATATCGACATTTTTGAAACATTAGTAAAAAAAATTCAAAATGTCGGTTATA
This sequence comes from Dentiscutata erythropus, assembly GCA_910591965.1. Classification (NCBI taxonomy): domain Eukaryota; kingdom Fungi; phylum Glomeromycota; class Glomeromycetes; order Diversisporales; family Gigasporaceae; genus Dentiscutata; species Dentiscutata erythropus. The sequence continues at coordinate 11,145 of CAJVPY010001924.1, read as the reverse complement.
TATTAAATTTTGAAAAAAATGTCGGTATAGAAAGATTTTACTATGATGCTATATCCAGACGTCGGTATAACCAGAGTGACTGTAGCGAAATAGATTATACAAAATTTTGTTAGAATGTAAAAGTTCTATAACCTGTAATTATGTGTTAGTTTATCGATTTAAACCCTTTAACCTTAATTACTATTTGTTCACGATCGAAACTAGATTGGTTCAAGACCCTATAAAGCTCTCCCCCGGTCGTTAATTTATGTAAAAAATAAAAATTTCAATTGATGTATTCGATAATTGGTTGAAATCTAAAGTCACGAATTGTAGTCCAGAAATATAACACAATGTCCCGGGCTAAAATGACATTATTGATAAACTGGTTATAATTTAGCCCGATGGCTTAGATAATTTTGTAGCATATCTCTTAACCCACAACGAGTACAAGTAGCTGTGATAGAGAAAGTAAATTGCATATTATTTCAATAGCTTTTGGGCGAATTCATGAGGCTTAAGGGCCAGCACAGCCTCATTAGTCCTTTAAGTTATAAAAAGGACGTAACTTGGTTAAAGTTGGTTACGACACTTATGTGCGAGGAAGGGCACATAAGCTCACTAACCTGATAATAAATTTCTTATATTATGAACCAAATCACCAATGTCATGTCTCTGGCAAATTGCCTTATATTATAAATTTTATATTTTCATGTATAAATTATTAAAACCCTACAAATCACCCCGTAACATTTGGTGGTGACTGTGAGATGGAGATTGATAAATTATATAAAGTTAAAAATTTACAATTTTAATAATTAAAAAAGTTTGAAAATTGGCATAAAGATAGAAAAAAGTTTTAGAAAAGATGAAGTGGTAAATAATTTTATAACTTAAATAAAAATAACTTATACTAATTTACTTTCATAATAACTCTATTTTTTATATTAACTTTAGCTTTTGTTCATATAAACAATTATACTTGACATCTCTCTTCAAACTCATTGTGGCTTGATTTAACTTCTTTTCTCTTAGTCAAACTTTTAATACTTCAAGCCTTTTCTTCAAATCTTTATTTTCATTTTGAAGACTAAATATTCAAATATTTTTATCAGTATTTTTTTTCTATTATTATTCTTTAAATTCTAATATTTATCTTAATATCACTACTATTTTACTTACTACTCTTCTTCTGAAAAACCTACACTAGTAATTTTATATGAATACTTATTAACTGGCTTTTCTACAAAAATATTATTTTCAACTTCAACTACTTTTTGATATGTTAAAAGTTCTTGTTCAACATGTTTTTTTATTCTAGCACTATGTAGCTTCAATTATTTTTGTTGAGGTAGAAGTTTTTATTTATAAGCACACTTTCAAATAACTATTTTTTCATTTTAATAATATCTTAATCTATTTCAAACTATTTTTAATATTTATAAGTAAATTTGTAATACAAACCTTAATCTACAGTATATTTAATAAAACAAATCAACAAAATCTATTGGACAAACAGCAAACAGATCTTCAAAAAACATACTATTTTAAAATTTTATTTTATGGGGTGGAGTCAATAGAAAAAGGACAAATTTTTTCTAAGTAAAAGTTTTCTTAACTTTAAGTTTAAATATCTCAGCAATTATCTTATCAAATTTAATAATTATATAAAGCTTGTTGAATATACAGTATTTTCAATTTTTTTACCATTAGAGTTTACAGGTGCTATTACCACCTGCTTGGGGAATACGTTCTTGTTAAAGTATTTTTTCATCAATACTTTCACAAGGGTATCTTTATTTTTTTCAATTATTTTTACGAGTTGATTTCCGGAATAAATATTAGCAACGTCGAATTTATCTATTTGATTGTAAAAGGGAGAATAAGTATATACTGAAATTTGCAATTAATTTTTTGTTAGAACGCTTTTATAAACGAAATATTGATTTTTAAATTTCTCTCTTGGGAAATTGCAGTACGTAACACGTTATGCTAAAAAAAAATTTATTTATAATTAGCTAATTTTAGGTAGATATACAGCTTTAACGTCTCAATACTTAATCAAAATAGGTTTCACGAAAGAAATAGCCTTATTTGTAGATTTAACATTGGTCTTACCAAACTACAGAACGATTAATTATTGAGATATATGAAAATTATCAATAATAGATTTTTATATATACCACATATATATAGTTTTTATCTAAACTTTTGTGATACGTACCAGTATTGACAGCGTGGATAAAGTTACATGTTGATCTAATTTACTGTGTAATGTAAGATCGCAATTTTCGTACACAACTAATTCCTAATTACAATTTACAATGTAAGAACGTGATTTATAAGATGAATTTTAGTTCTAATACAGAAGTATGAACAATCTAATCAAGCATACGACGACTGAATGCTGCAATTAACAAAAGACTAACAAGAAATTCTAATTAGTAAATATTCAGAATTAAAAATTCATGGTGCTTATCTAAGATACGTAATACGTACCCGTAATTTAATCATCTAATCTGGTTTTTCTTTATATTTATATTAGGAAATTTATAATAGCATGTATAAATAAATGCCGACACAGCACCAGTTGATTATTTATTTAACAAATTTGATAACGATACAAGAGTACTGCGGACGACAAAAAACAAATTAAGTTAGTTTGATACACCTTGCGTCAGTATCTCCTTTATCAGACCCAACCGTTCTTTTATATAGTCCCTATTAAACTCGAAGCTACGTATAAAGCCTTTATTCCTTATACGTGGGCGACAATTTTTATTAAGGATGCTAATGCAAAGATTCAGAAACCCCCGTGCTGCATTTTACACATTTTTAAAGAATTTGTACGATGCCAGTGCAGAATTTGTATTATAATCTCCTGCACGAACTTTACTAGGTCGACTTTTGAATCTTTGCTCGTATTATCAGTCATTGGTGCATGTTTTTTGTTTGCTCTTAGTTTATAATCAATGACTTTGAGTAACCTAATAATCTCAATGATTTTTATTAATAAATATAAACAAACGAGCTTCGCATAACTTATCTTTTAAGTGATTTCTACGCACATTTTCTGAAAACATGATTAAAATTTCCTTCCTAGCTTACCTAGCGTTGATATTTACATTTCTCTTTTTTTTCATTCTTTTATCTTCTAGTCCACCAAAAACAAGATATCATCTTATTTTACTTCTTTTAATAACCTTCGTATTCCTAATCCTACCATTAAACTATGGCTGGCAATTTTCATGTAGGATTCAAGGACTCTTCCCAACTTTATGTTGTGCGTATACATTTAAAATGTTAGCCTGGCTAAAAAAGTGTTTAAACCATGAAAAACACGAATCATTTTGTAAATCATTATTTTATTGGAGGAAACCAAATAATAAAACTTCTGTCAAAGATGATTCAAATGATTCAAATGATTCACACTTTTATTCTATTATCCCCGTAAATTTTAGAAATTTCTTTCAAAATGATAATTTTGAACATTATGATCACATAACTAAATCATTAAAACAAGGACAAATGATTCCATACCTATTTTATAGGTTACAAAAACTTCTATTCATATGTTTAATTCAGGAAATTTTTTTATCATTTCTTGTTACTTATGTACCTACCGTACCCTCTCAACCTTATCCCGTGAGAATATTTAATTATTTTGTAAATAATAATTCATCTCAACCATTCATTTCTTATTTTGATTTGTTTTATTCTTATACATATGCTGGGTTTCTCTACATCAATATGAGTTGGTTATATGAGATATGTTTATTTTGCTCTTCCTTGATATTCTGTGGAATCTTACATTACGATAACGTAAGCAAAAACAGAGATGTCAAGCTTGAAAATGATAATATATTCTACAAGGGTCTAATGGTTGTCAAGCAATGGCTAATTTCTTTTCTATTTGAAACACCCAAGTTGTTTGATATTCCTTACCTTTCATCAAGTCCAAAAGATTTTTGGAACAAAAGATGGCAACAAATGTATCGCCAAAGCTTCTCTGAACTAGCTTATAAACCCACCTTTGATTTTACTTTCGCCTCACTTATCCCTTTATTCTCTAATAACGTTTTTAATTCATTCAAAGTCACATCAACCAAAGTCATAGAAAAGAATGCAGTTCCAAATTACATCAAAAATATAATATTTCTTATAGCACATTCATGTGGAGTGTTTGCAAGCTTTTTTTTGAGTGGACTATTTCACGAATACGTGCTCTTAGGTTTATTTGGTATTTGTAGTGGCGAACAAATGGGATTTTTTTTGCTTCATGCGGTGGTTATGATTATTTGGGAAGGAATAGGTATCATGTTTGGAAGTAAACAAATTAAGCAAAAAGTATCTAATGACAAAAAGGATTGGGAAAAGAAGGACGAAAAAGATCAAATGTACAAAAATGGTTCATCCAATACAAAATTTGGAATAAGATTCTTACAATTTATAATTTGGAATTCTATATTAATTTTTTCAACTCCTTTGATGATGGAGCCTTATATTCGTACTAGATTATTTAGTTGTGCACCTCGTTTATATTGTCTTATTTAGTTTTTTGTAAAATAGTCATTCATATTAATATCAAATTTAGAATTTATATACAATTTTATAAATCAATATTTCTATTAGAAATTATTATCAATCGTCAATTCTTTATATTTCAATTTGCATGGTTTATAGGCAATGTTTACACTGGATATATGCCCAACTAATTTAGTACTATATTTTTAGTGCTATTTGTGCTGGACATTGGACAATTACTTGGAGGCGCATGGGGAGTGAACCACTTGGCATTTTCGACCAATTTTAAAATTTTGATTCAAATTAAAATATTGATTCTTATTTACAATGAATTTATTACCCTGCATTATTAATTTAATAAATTATCAAAATATTTACATCTGTAAGATTCAGGGTTTGCAAATGATGTCATTTAAAATTTTAGTGGCAAATGATAATTTGTCATTTGTTATTTTTTGTCATTTATGATTCGGGATCCCGAGATCATAAAAAAGACACGATCTCGGGATTCCGTGATTGGAACTTGGAATCGTCTCATTGAGATGGTAAAATCGCTTAAAAGAATTAATTATTTTTAATAGTAATTCAAATATATGCAGAGTTTTTGCTAATTAATATTTTTTTTTTAAATGTAGAACATTTTTTGTCATTTATCTTCTAAATGACAAAGTGACAAATGACAAAGTCACAAAGTCATTTATGTCATTTAAAAGTCATTTGAAACCCTGGTAGGACTACATCTCCTGCACGGTACCCCATCGCAATTTGTATAATTTCCTAACTTGATGCTATGCAGATATCAGGAATCACAAAATTTTTTGAGTTAGGCCCTTATGGTCAAACTTACGCGTAACGATTCATGAGCAAGGCTGAAACGACCTATTGAAATAGTGGACATTTACTGCGTCAATGTTCATAATTTAAAAGTGTCTTCTTTGATGCTTCAAAATTGGTATTTAAACTGCGATCAATTTTTGTAGATAACAGTAAAGTGACTAAAAATGTGAATCAAGAACGATATTTTGCAAATAGCCACTATTTCAATCAGCCCTGTTCATGAGACAGACATAGTTATTGGATGAATTCGAACATTTTTGGCATTTTTGGCATTTTTTATGAATTCAGATGTCCGGCCTTTTTTTTTAATTTTGCATCCGGATACTATTCGAATTACATGATTTTTTTTATATTGTTGATATTACAGTAGGATCGAAATAGAATGACTGTCTTTCATATTACGTAGCGTTTAGTGTTCCACCAACTTATCTTAGAAGCGATTCTGAAATCGATCAAGGTAACTTGTGAATGACTTTAGCCATTCAAAATTCTTTGCTGATCAACCAATTAAAATGCTAGATCATGTGTAACATGAAATCGGTAGTAATTAGGCGCGAAAGTTGTGACTCACTGTATTATTCCTTTTTTTTTAATTGCCATGGAAAATCCTAATCAAAACACTCAGGAACAACAAATTACCCCTTGGAAGGTTGAAGGAGCTGTGATCGATGGTAAAGCTCAAGCGATTGACTATGATAAGCTAATCGAGAATTTTGGAACTCAACATATCAACGAGGAACTCTTAAAAAGATTTGAAAGTTTAACTGGAAGAAAATGTCATGTATTTCTCAGAAGAGGGGTCTTTTTTTCGCATAGGTACGTTTTAATCTCTATTTTGTATATTATTGTTCAAGTGCATTATTACATAGTAAGTTGCTGATCTGTGATAAATCTAGAGAGCTTACACGCATTTTGGACCTTTACGAACAAAAGAAACCGTTTTTCCTCTATACAGGACGTGGCCCAAGTAGCGCAAGCATGCATCTTGGGCACATGGTCCCGTTTGTCTTTTGCCAGTAAGATAATTTGTGATATCTCTTTTGCGAAAAATATATGGTAAAATTAATTCATTTAGGTGGTTACAAGAAGTTTTTGATGTGCCAATTGTCATTCAAATGACTGGTTAGTATTCTTTATTAATTCTTAAATTATATTAAGATTTCTTAACATTATGAATCCGATTTTATTACCAGATGATGAAAAATTCCTTTTCAAGTCTGACCTGACATTAGAGAAGGCACGCCAATATTCATATGACAACGCAAAAGATATTATCGCGTGTGGCTTTAAGTTAGAAAAGACTTTTCTCTTTTCCGATCTTGACTATGTTAGGTTTGTAATCAATTTAGCCATTTCTTCACGACATTTTTTTCCCACCTAGTTTATTAACCATTAATATTATAATGCACATATAGTGGTGCATTTTATCACAACATTGTGAGAATCTCAAGGTGCATCACTACTAGTCAATCTAAGGCTACTTTTGGTTTTGGTGACAGGTGAGCTTCATTATGATATGTACATTATTAATAGAATTTTAAATATAATATTTACCCGAACGCTATCATTTCATTAAAGTGATTGCATCGGAAAACTACATTTTGTCGCTGTACAAGCAGCACCATCATTTTCAAATAGCTTTCCACAAATATTTGGCACACGTTCTGACATACCTTGTTTAATCCCATGTGCTATTGACCAAGTAAGCCGAATATCGATTATAGTATTATTGAAAAATGATAAAAATTTCCAACGATCTATATTTCTATTCAGGATCCATATTTCCGGCTGACACGTGACGTTGCACATAAACTCAAGTATCCAAAACCCTGTCTAATTCATGCTAAATTCTTTCCCGCACTTCAGGTAAAAAACTTTTCATAAATATAAATTTTTACTATATCATCATTACTTATCGTTAAGATATAGGGTCCTCAAACAAAAATGAGTGCATCTGTAGAAAATTCGGCGATATTTATGACAGATACATCTAACCAAATAAAAAAGAAGGTTCGTTAACAATTTCTGTTATTTAACATTTAATATGTTTGGCCCTTAGATTTTTCTTTAAATTTTAGATCAACAAATTTGCTTTCTCGGGTGGTGGTGATACACTTGAACTCCACAAATTACACGGAGGAAATCCGGACGTTGATGTCGCATATCAATATTTGGCGGTGTTTTTAGACGATGATATCGAATTGGCCGATATTTATAAGGTTCAATAAATACAATATAAGCTCTTCAATACTTCAATCGCATGGCTTTTTCAATAATAATAATGGTAATATTTTTGGGTGATATTTGTAGAAATATAAGGCTGGAGAAATGATGACAGGAGAATTAAAAGCTCGTTGTATTGAAGTTATACAAAAATTTGTCGGAGACTTTCAGCAGGTACGTACTTTACTTGACTTTTGTATTTTTTTTATAGAAGAGTATTGAACGTTATTTTCATTCCAAAAAAGCGCAAATCCGAAATAACTGAAGAAATTTTAAAGGCATTTATGGATCCCAATAGGAAAATTCCGGTGGAAGGAATAAAAAGTCCTAGCTAGAGATGGGCAATAATGTAAGTAATAATTTTTATCCAGCACTTACATTTACGTATTATGTATTACTTATTACGATTTTTAAATATAATATAGAAAGAAAAAACTTAATAATCTGTTAATTTTATATACATCATAATTCTTTACTTATTGTGTAAAATTAGAGGAAATAATTAAAAATAATAATATATAACTAACTTTGCCTATCTTTAGTCGTAGCGCTAACAAAACGAACTTGAAATTTATTTATCGCACTTTTATCAATCCCTTCTTGTTATTTGATTAATGAATCAATGATCAACAGATGAAATGAACTGTAAAACTTGAATTGCACAAATAAAATATACAAATTACCCTTTCCAAATTCAGTCTAAATTTATTTTACAGTTCGTTGTGTCCACGATCCACTGTAAAGAAGTCTGTTATATTTAGTTTCGACAGTAAATGGACTTACAAATGATCCTGCGTTTATGAACCAAATTAACACAAATAAAAGAATTCGAACGAAGCTTACAGATGGGAACCAATCTGTTAAAATAATCCTTTGTATAATAGAAACTATATTTTTTGTTGAAATATGAATAAATAAATACATTCAAATGGAAAGAGAAAACAAAATCAAACAGTTTACATCACATAGGTTGTGTCAGCGTTGTTGGATGACTCGGACAACATTTGACGAAATTTGACACCGAATAACGCAAATTCATAATGACGTATTAATTAAAATTGGTCAGAATTGACTTATGCGCTTTTTAAAATGAATCGGACTGTCCAAAAGGTTCGGAAATCCAAGATGGATTGCGACAGAACAGGGACCGGCAAAAAATTTGACAAATTATGAGTGATGGCAAATGAAACCCTGTAAATTGTTATGCATTTAATCTAGAATGAATTTACCTCTCTTTACCTCTCTCAAAAAGCTCTTTCATATTTGTGCTATGATTTTAGCTGTTAAAATCAAGAAATTGTTCAATTTTAGTTAGAATTATTATCATTTTTAGCTAGAAAAGAAAAATAAACATATCACGAATTTGAAATCGGGTTTATACGTAGGCATTCCCAGCGCTCCGTTATACTTTGCTACGAACAACTATCGTGTTTATAAAAAAAATTGCCCACGTGATTATTGCCGTTGTACAACTAATTTATCTGACTTTGTTTAATAACCTGATTCTACTTTAAGTAATGTCTAACTTTGAATCATAAGATTGGTTGACAAGTCAAAATAGTATCATAAGATAGTTGAATTTTATGCCTCTTGCGTATTATTTAACGGATTTCTTAGAGCAGTTGATATTGCAGTATTGAGTCAATTATGCATACACTTATTTTCTAGAACTCATGAAGATGCATTGTCTTACATTCCACCTCGCATTACCTACTCTCATGGAACTTTCTCAAAAAATACTACGAAAGTAGGTGATAAATTACCGAAAAAGGTGTTATTATGGAAAGAGTTCTTCGATACGGTGAAAGCGCATTATTTTGATAATAAAAACTCAAGATTCGAAGTACCACAATTCACTGGAAAATTTAAGGTAACAAATGAGGAAATCGTTCATCAAGCCATAAATGTGAACTTATGCCGAATTATGAGTACTCAATGCGAAAAACTGTTGGTGATGCGGTTTAGTTTTGAGAAGAATTGTGCTTTGTATTCATTCACGTCTTATCAGTTTAGTATGAATAATTAGGGTTAACAAAAGAATCATTTTGTTAACTATTACAATTTCATGAGGCTATATTTCGGTTTAGAGGGTGGCTTTTAAAAAAAGGGTTTCAGCGTGATAACACTGAAAGTGCAAATGCAATTAAATGCGCTGTTATTAAAATGAGGCAAAGATCTTAAGCATTTGACGATGGTAATAGAAATAAAAAGGGTACCGAAACGGCTGGTACGGAATTTACTGGCCCCAACAATGAAAAGATCAAATTTGGCAAAGCCAAACACTACAAAAGTGGCGATTTCGTCGAGTATATTACATCACAGACACCCGATCTACTAACATCGGTCATCGAACGTGTCACCCAGTTGGAGGAACGCGTACATATTTTAAGCGATTTAAAACCTGAACAATCACTACCGGATGCTTATAATACAAATTCCAGAGCAAAGGCCGTAATACAACAAAAGGAATTTTTGCCCCATGTTGGAACAGAGTTTGGTTGCTCAGGACGAAAATCATAAATTTATCATTATATGTCTGAGAACCAGTTGCAATATGGTATTTTGTCAACGTATGATGAACATTGGTTTGTTAGAAGAGACTACCAAGATCTTTACATCACGGAACCTCTACTATTAGGATCAACATCACCAACAGTACTCAAGGCATATGCGGTTTTTACTCAACTTGCTAAAGACGGGTTCTTTTCATTACATCCAAATATAATCTAAAGTGTTAGAGAACCGGATCATCTAAAAATTTCATGTAGCTATCTAATTCACCGCAATTATTACTTCTCAAATATTATTTTTTGCGATGATTACATTGATTAAATTTTTTTTTTTAAAAAAAAAATCCTTTCGCTGTTTAATATCAACATTTTGCTCTTTTGAGTTTTATCACTTTCAAGTTTTTAATAAATAAATTTTTAATTGTAATTTTTTGTTAATAACAAAAGTAAAAATCGCGGCCCAGGAATTTTGGAACAGAGTTGGTATATTTAAAATTACAAGCTTGTAAACGTAGGTCTCAGTGAAATTTTATTCTCTTGAGAATAAAGTACCGAACAAAAACTTTATAAAAATTTTATTTTCATAATGCTTTATATTACGATTTTTTTTTTTACTAGCAGAAAGAATTCTGGAAGTGCATAAATATACTTTCGCTTGATAAAAATATTTTTAATTTTATTTTTATTGAAGAAAAACCATCCAATTAAAGACGGGATTTTATGCGTCCAATCACAACTTGGGGGAAAAATCAGCATGGGGGTAGCATTAATATAGGCAGACTTTCTCGTGATTGGTTGATCACACAAATTGAATATCATGCCATGATTGGTCGCTTTGCAGATCATGTGCAAATTGGCCAATCAAAATTTTGATTTGTTATAAACGATATACGATAATTTTACACTATATAACCAAAAAACCTTGCATTTATATGATATAATACGTGACAACTCAATATTAAGGATAATAAAACGATTTAATACAAATTAATTCGGACAAGAAAGTTATTATATACATCCATCGCTATATAAATTGTAATAAATAAAGTTCCTTCCTTAAATGCCAAACGAC
>CAJVPY010001923.1:0-17719 GCA_910591965.1 Dentiscutata erythropus | reverse complement strand
GTTAAATATAAGGGGAATAACCATGATTTATTTATTAATTATCAAAAATTAGCCGAAATGGGAAATAATGAAGCAATAATTGCTCTTGGAGATTGCTATTTTTATGGGATTGGTACAGAAAAAGATGAACATAAGGCATTTATATGTTATCAACAATCAGCTAATCTAGGAAATCTTACGGGAATGTATAATCTAGGTCATTGCTATCGTGATGGAAAAGGTGTTGAAAAGAATGAATATCAAGCATTCACTCTTTTTAAAGCAGCAGCAGATATGGGAGATCCACAAGCAATGAAAAGCGTTGCGTGTTGTTATCAAGATGGAATAGGTGTCGAGAAAGATGAACTTAAAGCTTTCAACTACTATCAAAAATCTGCCGAAATGGGGAATTCTGTAGGCATGTATAAAGTTGGTTTATGTTACGATTATGGGATAGGAGTTGAACAGGATAGACTTCAGGCGTTTATTTACTATCAAAAGTCGGCTGATTTGGATAATTCATCAGGAATATATTATGTTGGCTCTTGCTACGATAATGGTATCGGTATTGAAAAAGATGAAAATAAGGCGTTATTCTATTTTCAAAAATCAGCTGAAATGGGGAATCCTATGGCAATTTCCTTGCTTGGATATTATTATCGAAATGGAATTAGGGTAACGAGAAATTTACAAAAAGCAAATGAGTATTACGAAAAGTAAATATTTTGATTTATCCTTTTATTATCGCGATCGTACTTATACTGTTTTCCTATTAATCAGGCTAAGAACCATAGAGCCAGGTAATTTACGTAATAATTATTATTACAATATTTTATAGTATATTAATAGAAAATTTCTTTCCCATATCTATAGTTACAAATAAATGGACACAAGAATTTGAAATCGATGATGACATAAAAAAAAGCATATTAGATAAGAATTCATTACCATGGATTCCTTATAATGAATTTCTAAATATCAAAATAATTGGAAAAGGCAATTTTTCAACAGTATATTCTGCTAAGTGGTATGATAAAGTAACACTTACTAATGTCGCTCTTAAATTAATTCATAATTCGAAAGATTCTTGCGTTAATTTCATCGAAGAGGTATTTTTTTAGTGCAGTTATTCATATCTTAATTTGTTATTTATACTTTCCTACCCAAAATTTAAAGATTTTTTGAGCGAAAATATTTCGACTATTTGATCAAAATTGATAAAAAAAATTCTTTAACTACTGCAATTATTTAGTATATAGACAAAAAAAAATTAACTTTCATTAAGTAGCCGAGGAATTTTCTCCAAAAAAAGTCTTTAAATTTTAAATTAGAGGATACAAATAACAAATTAAAGAAAAATAACAATCATTTTGTTTAAGCTTTAACGTATTTTTTAATATCAAAACTTATTTGTTTAAAATAGGTGAATTTATATTGCAATATCAGTAATAGGAATCCTACATTTTTAAAATGTTATGGCATATCAAGGGATGCTATTTCTAAATATTATATGCTTGTTCTACAATATGCCAGAATGGGTTCTTTACGCGAAAATCTATCAGAAATTTCATTGATGGAATGGAAAGAAAAAACAAATTTACTACTTTGTATCGTTTCTGATCTTCAGATAATGCATTCTCAAAATTTTATTCATAGAGATTTACATAGTGGAAATATACTACAAGATAGATTAAATATTGCATACATCACTGATTTAGGATTATCAATGCCAGTACAAAATGAAAGCGATTGTAAAATTTTTGGTATTCTTCCATATATTGCACCTGAAGTTCTTTGCAAAAAACCATATACTATGGCATCTGATATATATTCATTTGGTATAATCATGTGGGAAATTTCTGCTGGAATTACAGCATATTCGAATCAAAATTATGACCAAGAAATGCAAATACGAATATGTAATGGCTTACGACCAACGATTTGTGAAGGCACACCACGAAGTTACATTGATCTCATGGAAAGATGTTGGGATAAAGATCCAGAGAAACGCCCATCAGCAAAAGAGCTTCACCAAACTTTTACAAGCTGGAAAAACGATGAAAATATATTACTAGAGTTTTTTGAGTCTGAAATAATGATGAAAAAATTACTTGTGAAAACACATTATGGGTTAGTATACATAAATAAAGATTGGCATAAAGAGAATGAAATGTATCCATCAGCAATAGAAATCAGAAATATTATTATTGGATGCTTTGAAAATAATAATACTCTATTAGATTTCAAAAAAAAGAATGTAGAATCTAAAGAAAAATTAGAAAGTATTAATAATAGTATTATTAAGTCGATGCATGACAGGAAAGCACGAACTAATATTAATACAGGTGATTTTAGAGATAGTGATTTAATAAATTTGGTAATTTAACAAGGATAAAGGATAATACTAAATGAGTTGTTTGTGCTATAATTTATAAAATAGCAGTTTAGATTGTATTAGCTATACTGTAATAGGTAATGATAGTTTATAGACAGATAAAATAGTAGAAGTAAAGGTTTGGCTTTATTTTATAGGTTGTTAGAAGATTAATATAAACATTATTTGCTTTTGTTCTTTGTAATATTTTGTTTATAATAGTATGTTGAATTTAAAAAATATAAATAAATTTAATATATAAAAAATTAAAGGTCAATTCTATTTTGACCCGGGTCAAAGAGACCCATCACATGACCATATACCTAAGAATTTTCAAAACTTTGAGCGATAACCAACTAAGCAAATTTGATAAAACTTTTTTTTATTTAAATCCTATTTATTCAAAGAATATATATATATAAATAAAAAAGCAGATTATTAACATATGTTAATTTATTTATATAAAAATATTTATTAGAGCAAAGTATTACTTAATAAATCTCAAAATAAACCTTTGGCTAAAATCAGTTTGGTCAAACTTCAAAACATTAGAAAACAGGTAGAAGATATTAAAAAACTCAAAACCATAAAACAATGCCTTGAACTTGGAAAGGTTTAAATTGCAATACAATATCGATATGCATTCAGGGATTATACCCGATTAGAAAATCACGTTCTAGAACGATCTACAGGTGGATTCTTGAATATGATTGGTTTTCACGTGCCTTTTACCACTCAAACGTCATATATTGTGAAAAAAAAATTTTTTCTAATTATTAAGACCTGGTAAGCTTCGAACATATAGTTCAAGGTGTCTAGTTTTAATAATCAAAATTAATCAGCGGCAAACAACCTTTTTTGCCAAAGTAAATGAGAAGCAAAAAAAAGGTATTCGTTTTATACAAAAAGTTAAAACTTGTAATTAGCTAATGGTTAACATAAAATATTTTTAAAATTTGTATATATTTAAAAACGCCTTAAAAGTTTTATTTAAACTATAATAACTTTAAATTTTTAACTTATTTATAACTACAGAACTATATAGGACTACATAGGTATTAAAAACTATTCATAACAAGACAAAGTAAAAAATAGATTTAGGTTGTTGGGTAATATTGTTTAATAATATACAGTATATGGGTGGTGCCGTTTGATAGTATAAACCAAATATAATAATACGTATACAAGAATGTATTTTTTGAAAAGTAATAATAATTAAAAATAAAAGATAGTTACTATTTAAAAGATTAGTAAAAATAAAGCTTCGCTTATTCATATAGTATATCTCTTTCGTATTGAGCTTTTTGATTAATTTGATTGGTTAATGTCATGTGTTACAATTTCTAGAAACTTCGGATCAACATTCTTATACCATAAATGGTGTGATCTACAATATCCATATTCGGCATATTCCCAGACTGATATGGAGGTGAGTCAATAGAAATCAAGCAAATTTTTTATAATAAAATTTTTTTATAACTTTAAACAAGAATAACTAAACCAAAACTTGACCAAATTTAATGAAATTTTTTTTAAATAATTTTTACAAACTTGTAGAATTAATTTAAAAAAATTTTATTAAATTTAAAAAACTTATTAAAAAATATTTGCTTGGTTTCTATTGACTCAACCCCATATATTTGAATTCTTAATTTTTTTAATTAAACAGAATTACCGTATTGGCGCGTAATAATGCACAATGGGTGTTATTTTGAAACTCTCATTTTTTTTGAAAAATTGTTTTTTTAACTTAAAATAATGCCTATGCGCGTCCCAAAATAATGCGCCCCCCTTAGATGTATCATATTACATAATTTGATGGAATTTTTCAGGCCAGATTCATTAATAAAAGTAGGGTTTCCTCTTGTAACCCAAAATTATTCAAATTACTGTGCATGCATGTCCCAAAATAACGCACAGGGTCTCGAAATAACGCGCAGATGCGCGTTATTACGCGCCAATACAGTATTTGAGTCAAAGCAAGTTTAATTATATGTAAAAAAAAAATATACTTTATATTCAAATAAATTGTTGCTTGATATAATAAAAATAAATTATCGAATAAGTCTTTAATATTCACAAAAAAAAAAGTCTTTGAAAAACATTATCGAAAAAACATTATCGAAAAAACATTATCAGAAGTAATCTGAATATAAATTTAATTTCATCGAAAAAAATATTATCGGAAGATAGTCTGAAACATTTAATTTCAGTAATAATATTAGTGATATTTTTTTTATAGGCGATACTAGAGCTGTTTAGAAGACGTTCTAATTTGTTGAAAATTTTGAACAAAGACCAAATTCGATGAAATTTTATTTTGATTTTGCATATTTGCTGAATCTAAATAAAAAAATTATATCGAATTGGCTTGGTGGTAGAGGAGTTTTCATTAAAAAATTAAAAATCTTTTATTTATTTTGGTTCTACGATTATGAAAAATTAAAATAAAAAAGATTTCATCAAGTTTGATTTAGTAGTTGCTGAGACATCTCTGTTCAAAGTTTAAAAAAATTTTACGATTAAGAATTTGACGTTTCAATTTATTGAAAAATTTTAAACAAAAATGTCTTGAAAACCACCAAACCAAATTCGGTGAAAATTTTTTATTTTAATTCAAAAATATGCAGACAAAATAAAAAATTTTTATCAAATTTGGTATGATGGTTATTGAGATATTCCGTTCAAATTTTATTAAGCATCTATTAAAATTTAAGTCGTACTATACAGAAACTTTGAATCTCTTAATGCGCAGTAACTGCATAGTAATCATGTAATTACGATTAAATTTAATAGTAATTATGTAATTACTACGTCGTTACTACGCAGTTACTGCGTATTAAGACATTTAAGTTTCTGTAAAGTAGTAGAATTTTCTAATTTTAAATGAAAGATATCTCGACAATCAACAAACAAATTCGATGAAATTTTTTTTTAATTTTATATACTGTACTGTAATTTTTGAATCAAAATAAAAAGTTTTTATTGAATTTTGTTTGGCGTTGTTTTAAAATATTAAAACTTGTGAAGCAGAATGACACGTCCAGGCAGTGTTGTACACGTACAGTCCAGGACGATGTCCCATGTTCGTGATGGTGTCATATATCAGGGTTTATCAAGCGACCTCATTGGCTAAAAATGACACTCTTATTATAATTTTTAATTGTCCGGGTTTGGCAGACTGTCCGTTGCCCGTGTCCCTGTCCCATGACAACACATTTAAGACCGTTCACATTGACATTTAGATTATTTTTAAAT
Organism: Dentiscutata erythropus; assembly: GCA_910591965.1. Taxonomy (NCBI): domain Eukaryota; kingdom Fungi; phylum Glomeromycota; class Glomeromycetes; order Diversisporales; family Gigasporaceae; genus Dentiscutata; species Dentiscutata erythropus. The sequence continues at coordinate 12,108 of CAJVPY010001923.1, read as the reverse complement.
CAAAAAATCTTTAAAAGTTTAAATATTGATAATACTGTATGATGACATTATAAAAAGTTCCTTTACGATAATATATTTATATTAATACACATATACAATTCATCCAGACTATAAAGATTATTAGTACAAAAATGGTAATGTACAAAAAAAAAAAAAAAAAATACATGAGCTTTCTTAATCATTGAGAGAGGATTAATTAATTATTAAAACAAAATATAATCATCAAAAATAAAAAACTCAGCAAAAGGAGTATTCTATTAAAATAAAAAACGTTAAATTGATCCTTAGCCATAATAAATGAGATGGGATTTCAAAGAGACAATGTTTGTTAATAAATTTAGGGATAGTAATTGGTATCACACCAATCATCGTATAATTTTACGTTAAATCTCCATATCAAGAAATAGAAGTAACACTATAAAGACAAATCAAATAAAGATGATGAATTAAAAAATTATTCTATAATAAAAAAAGAAACACAAAAGTAATAATACATACCATCAAAGAGAAGTCAAGAGCGAGAAAAAACGCAAAATAACCCGCAGCGGTTTGTAAACCGACTTCACAAAACGTTGCTGGCATTAATGTTGTATCAATGGGTTGTGGCACACTTGGATCAATCGTTGAGGGATCAATCCATCTTCTACCACCATTATTACATTCCCATACGATATGATCTTGACCATAAAATATTGACCAAGCCATCAAACTTCCTCGTATAGCACCTAATATTATTACTACGACGTAAATACGAACAAGTACTCGGGCAATAAGGATTGATCGCTGTAAAAAATATAAAGAAGAATAATAAGTAAATAAATAAATGAATTAATTTAAATTTATCAATAGTAAGTACGAAAATTGGGAGGTAGGTTTTATCGTTCATTAATTATGTGGCATAGAGATCCCATTCTTAATACAATAACTGCCTAAAATTTTTTCAGAATTTGAAAAAAAAAATATATATATATCTTGGAAACAACCTGGCCAATTTTTGTATTCAAGAACACTTTCGAATCCTATAGATCTGCAGGATTCGGAATTGCCTTTGAATATCGCAACAATCCGATCAAATTTTTTACAATTGTTAAATTTAAAAAATTTTTGAATTTGAATAAAGATAATTATTTTTGATGTCTAGGGACAATTTCGAATTTTTACAGATTTATAGTATCTGAAAATATAATTAGCCAGGCGGTTTACGAAATATCCGAAAAAATTTTATATATACGAATATTAAAAGAATATGATTGGCAATAATTGGCAGTAGATCAACCACGTGATGAATGAATGACACAGGATTTTCATAAAGATAATTACCCTCCCGAATCCCAATACGGCTATAAGCCCAACTAATCCTTGCAAAATAGCGTATCCACCATATAATGAAGCTTCATATTTATGGAAAAAGAAGAAATCTACATAAAGAAAATTTTAATAAGCATAACGAAGATTGACGTTTAATATATAAAATATATAAGAGAAATTGCTTAATATTATAACATACCGCCATACATGAACAAAAGGATAGCACCTATTATTTGATATATCTACATATAAATTAAAATTGAGAAGATTTAATCACTTAATCACATTAACAGTTAAAAATTAATTGTTATTGCTGAGAAAGAATCATGAAAGAGTATTTTACCGCCATGAAAGTGCCTAAAATCATGGCACCACCTCTCAAAGGAAATACCAATAAACAATTATCGCACCACATGTTTGCTTTAGAAAATAACTCTCTTGATAATTTAGAAAAGTATAAAGAACCGGTCGCTGATAAACTTTAAAAATCAAAAGTCGCACAATATAAGAGAGAAATTCGTGAAGAGAAAGAAACACTTGTGGTGAAAAAGCTCATTAAATGACGTTAGCCAGAACTTTAAAACAATATTAATAGGATAAGCTAATGCGAAGGATAAAAGGGCAAAGGATGAAAAGCTTAACGCATTCATTCATAATTTATAATTTATTCAAATTTAGATAATTTGTACTCATGACCACAATTATTTTTTATGTAATAAGATTTTTCCAAATTTATATGTAATTTCTCTTAAATCTTAAAAAATTTTGGAACGTTTAGAATTTAATTTTCATTTTAATTTTCGACCTCCCTAAAGAATTCATTTAAAGCGCGTCACTCACCTTTTCACCCCTTGATTACAACGCTAAATCTGGACAACATATGATATCATTTCAATTTGTGATACTTTACTAACCAGAATTATCTCGTGTTACGAAGGATACTTAATATTAATTAATCCTATTTTAGCGATTTACTTAACAATAAACTTAACAATAAAACGATAGATCACACATTCCAGATAGGAAGTATATCACAAATTCTTTCTATAAAGTTTGCTATCTTTCTAAATTGTATAGTGGCACATTATCGTTTGGACATATTTCTGCACTCTGCACGTTCACCAACTTGTCATCTTTGAAGTTTGTCATTGTTCTAATTTCTAAACGTTTATAATTCATACTAAATTAATACCTAAGAAACAAAAAAGTTATATATTTAGAATTCTTTTATTCGGAAAGATCCACTTTCTCATACATCCTTTTTTTTTTCTTGGCTACGTATGCGATTGTTTCTTTATATGTATAATATATACTGTGTTTTATGCCTAAATGCTAGCTACTTTGAATTATCAGAGAGACTAAATTATTTAATTTGGTAAGCTCAAGATATAAATAAAAAAATTAACATTATTAGTAGATGCCGCTCACTATAAATAAAATTTTTTTTTTACTAATGCAGTAAAAGAATGCTTTCATATGATTTTAACTTGTCAGTGTGCGCTTTTCATTGGCTTTCAAAAAATCACATTATCATTACGAGTTTAAAAAAATTAGTGTTTCAGATTGGAATAAAAGCGAATTTGGAAATTTTAGAACAGTGACCTTAAAATAGTTAGGTTGTGCGTATATACATACTTATCTGTTATGTTCGTACGCAAGTACGTACAAATATATACGTATGTACGTCCAAACATACGTACCGTACGTACGTACATACGAATATGCAAATATACGTATATCTGTATGTACGAACATAGATGTTGTAAATCAAATGACTAAGTTAAAATTTTTTCTATTAATATAACCTAATAAAGTTGTGAATTTCTGAAATTATATAAATAAAGAATTCTGTATACCTATACGGAATAAAGATTTATTTTTATGCAAAGTTTTAGTAACGTGATTCATTTTTATTTAAGAATAAATTACGTAAAAATTCCCTTAACGTAAAAATGTTAATTAATTGTTAAATAATTGAATACATCATCGAAAGAAGAGATAAACTTAGCTACACTATTGTATATCAAATATGGAGAATTTTGAACCTTAAATGCTATTCACATATGAAAACATTTTACATAATATTTATTAAAGCAGTTTTCGAATCGTCAGATTATTTTTAGGGGCGAATCGCTATTTTTATTAAAGTGCATATTACCATTATAGACAGCTGGCGATGATAAATAAACAATTCCGTATTTTATTCATAAATAGAAAAATATTTTTATTGAACATGGTACGAACTGCCTAAATGCATTAGATGCACTGCATTTCTTAACTTTTAAATAGAGTCGATAAATTTTTTTTTTTTTAAAAAAAAAGAATTTGAATGTCATTAAGCTGTTTACATCCATATTTGTTAAATGAATTATATTTGATTAGTTAAATTAACTAAATATATATACCTTGCTAAATTAACAAAGTTAAAATTTAAAAAAAAACTTACAATAGAAAACGGAACAATAAAACAATAAGATGCATATTTTTTATCAATAGAAGAATAAATTTTCAAGCCGGCTAAATAAACTTTAGTGACTCTCATGCACCTATCTTAATTAGTCGAAAAAAAATTTTTATCTGATATATCAAAAGATTATGCATAATCAGCAAGTTATTTAATGGTTATTCAATACAAATACAGTTTTTGAATTAAGTTCTAATGCCGAAATAATTGTGCAATATGTGCAATATCTCGTCTTTGAAAAGCTTGGTCTATAATAAACAAAATGAAAAATATATTTAGTGGATTTGGCAATATAACACGCGAGAAATAAAATATTTCTTGTCCAAAAATGATCAAAAAAGGGAATCAATTAATGCATGTTTCTATTTAGTCAAAATATATGATTTTTAGCTTTACTATTAATAATGCGCATTAAAAAAATTTTCACAAGAATAAAAAACTCAATTGACTTATTTAAAGACGTTTATTTATGGTTATTATACCAATTTTAGCAATTTTAAATATCAAATAACTCAATTAGAAACGGACCGGGCCGAACTAGATGAAATGCGTATCAAATATAGTGATTAGACTCGTCAATACGTGGCTCGAATAATTCGAGTTTATACAATTCATGATTTATGAGATTCGTGAGTATTCGCAAGTCCGCAATTACCCAAATCTGTTTTTATAGATTGTAAGTTAAATTTTTGTGGTTTGAATAATTGAATAAATTATCAATACATGATTCGAGTACTCTTCTGAAACTACCCAGTATCGCCAGGGAAAAAAAGCAGACACGTGATTAAAATATAACTGATAACATAATCTTTTATATCGTTTACTGTGGTGACTTACGCGAATTAAAAATTTTACACACAAGAAAAAATTAGAGTTATGATGATAAGGCAACTCGCCAGAGGGTGATAATAGTGATTTAGCAAAAAAATTCGCATGCAGGAAAGATTTATTAAAATTTTTTATTTACAACAAGAAGGTTACTTTACAATGGTAAATACACAGTCTTTTATAACATTTAGAGAGCTAAGAGGTATAAGCAGTGTTTAAAATTTGATTTTGTCATGGTTCTCAGAGAACATTTAACCTTTTTAAAAATTTTAATAATTATTATAATGTTTTCTTATTTGTGAACATTTTGTACAAACAAAATATTCTCAGAGAGAACATTTGTAAATTTTTTTTTTATCCTCTATTTTACTATTAAGAACAATAAATTTTATATAACGTTCTCATTTATCAGAAAACTGTAAATATCATGAATATCATATTTTGTGACTTGATCTTAACAGCCGTGAAGCCTACCCATAGGATAGCGCAATTCTATTGAAAAAAATCAGGAATGTATGGATCAGTAGATTATATTCAAAGTTTGAAACTTAAAATTATAATAGCTTACTATTTTGATAAATTAGTATATATTCACATATGCATATAGTTACGTATCAATGTAATTACGCATTATGATCGTATGCAATAATTTTATTATGCATAGCTGTAAAAGTTGCATTTTAATTGTATTACTGTAGATTATATCACGATAATGCTGTATTGCTGTAATCTTAAAGTTTATTAATTGATTTATAGTTATTTTTATATTTTTATTCTTTTATATATAGTTACGAATTGAATTATCTAAAAAAAAATTTTTTAACTAATTTTAGCTTTAATATACTATTCGTGAAAATTTTAATCTAACGTTCAAAAAAAAAAAAAAAATCTTCGGTTGAGTCAGTTATTGGCCCTCTTTAAATTACGGTTGTTTTCATAGACCGGAACAACAAAGTTATCTGATGATAAATTGATAAGTTTTCGAGTCAAAATCAATAAGTTACCGACATCAAAAACTTATTAATTCAGCTATCAAAGATTTATGAAACAGCTGTAAGCTACTCGAAATAATGTACCGGGGATGTTATTTTAAAATAATACAGTAGTTACAATCTGCTTAGCTATGATATTTAAATGTTAGCATGCACATCTTTCAGAATTACGATGATTAGTATAATAAAAATAATTCAATATATTGTTATTATTGTCATATGTGTAAATCACATGCCAAAATAAAAATAATTAATAATACTTAATATTGTAGTTGGGGATTGGGATCGGTTTTGTCGACTACTATGTTTAGTTGACTAATTAGTCGACTAAACATAGTAGCTTATTATAAAATTTTTTTAGTCGACTAAACCGATTCCAATCCTTAATTGTAGTATTGATAGTTATAATGATGAATGAATGTAATGTTTCGTAATATAAGATAATATATAGGTAGTTATTAGAAATAAAGTGAATAAAAAATAAAAACTTATGATAATAAATCAAATATGTATAAATATTAAAAGAAATTTTCTTTTACTTTTTTTTATTTTTATTTACTGTTTTCAAATTACAGTGATTAGCATGTTTCTCACAGGAATTAGGAATCAAGAAAATTGAATATTAAGATGTAATATTAGTCAATTAGTAATCAATTTTTTATTCTATTAAAATTTAATATTAACTATGTGCTTTCGAGGATATCTCAATAAAAGCCTTACAGAATTTGGAAATATCTTTGGACATTGAAAATAAGTAGAGTATTAATTAGATTACTTTATTCAAAATTTATAAAAATATAGTTAAAGATTTTATTGCTTGATCAACTAACTTAAAAAGCTAATATAATAATAAATATTATACTAAAAAATTAATATTCAACAGAGAATCTTAAAACTTTATTTAAAAGATAATTTATAAAAGTAAATTTATTTCTCACTCAGAGTGAGTTTTGATCAAAATTAGATGTAATGTGTAGATTAACTTTGTTTAATAAAACAAAAAATTTGTTTAAAAAATCACTAATAGTACAATATTTTGCTTATAAAACTACCTTTCAGGCTCTAGCAGAAGAGATTCCTTGTATAATTTTGCATATAATATTTCTAATTCTAAATGTTTTTTATAAGAGAGGTAAATAATTTATTTGTATAATTAAACAAAATCAGATACTCTAAATAAAAATTTTTAGAACTCTTAAAAATCTTACAAGAACTAATATTAAAACTTATATTTAATTAATATTATATTATATAAAAACTTCTATATATCTTAAAGCTGCATTTTTTTTTTTTTTGGCAAAGGTGACTCTAATTGTCAAGCAAGTATTAAACACTATACATTATAATGAAGGTACATCAAGCCACACATGCACCTTTTGAGTGCCTATTTAAGTAGTCTGCCCGAAGGTTCTACACTATCTGCTGTACTTGCACCCCAACTTCTTAAAGCTGTATTCTAAACTTTAGAGGTAATGATAATTACTATAAATTTTTTTTTGATTATTAAGGTAATTTCTTGAAATTTTTAAACCTTTAAGTAAAGTATTTCAACACTTATTAAGTTCAATTTGATAAAAAATTTTTGTTTAAATTCTATAAATTTGCAGAATTCAAATAAAAAAATGTTTATTGAATTTAGCTTAGTAGGTGTCAAGATATCTTTACTCTAAGGTTTAAAAAAAGTTTGATACAATGCTTCTAATTCTTAAAGATAGATATTTTGGATTTTTTAAATCTTTGAGTAAAGACATCTCAATATCTACCAAGCAAATTTAATAAACATTTTTGAGTTTTGCTAAATCTCACTGGCGGTGATTGTCACCACTTATATGTACGACCAATCAGAATTTAAGATCTTATATAACCAAAACAACAATGAAGTTAAAGAAAAAATTAAAAAACCTTTAATAAAAAAATAATTTATTATAACAACAAAACTTTGGGTACTAAGTAAAAGTTCTCAGCACAAAATTTTACATATATGTTTACTTTCTAAATCTAATCTAACCTAATCTAACTATAAACTCCAATTTTTTAATAGAGTGGTGACAATCAACACTGGTGAGATTTAGTAAAATTCAACATTTTTTTTATTTGAATTTTACAGATTTGTAGAATTTAAATAAAAATCAGCACATCAGTCAAAAACTAAACCTGGGTATAATAATAAAAAAAACTTTAGCACTAATGCTATATATAAACAAACAAAAACAAATGGCATCTTAACTTTATTACAGAATAATTCAAAGGATCTACAATGAAATTTGAAAATCAATTAAAGCTATAAATAGTGTTTCGGGCGAAATTATATATTTCGCCCAGACGAAATTTCCGAAATAGGGCGAAATATATTTCGCCCAAAAGCCTGAAATCCGATAATTCTGAAACTGGCGAAATTGGCGAAATGTCCGAAACCTGGCGAAATATCCGAAACCTGGCGAAATGTCCGAAAATTGGCGAAACCGAAACCTGGCGAAAGTTCTGAAATCTAATATTAGAATTTTTTTAGAAAGAATACCCAGAGTGTAGTGAAATAGAGTATGAGTTTAATTTGGGGATGGTGTAAACAGATCCCACAAAATATTCACTTATCCGAAATAACATATATCCGTAACATGTGAATAGCGATAACGATAAATTATCATTTCCTTTTATAATTTAATAAACAAATGTTACGCACATATTCCAATTTAGCATGACAGTTTTTGCATAGTTATCAAATCAGGAAAATTTATTAATAGATCCTATAAAAATTTTTCTTATAAGTTTTCTTAAATAAAATTTTTTAAAGGCGTACCTCACAATTTGGTTCTTTAATGTTGAAATAATTCGAGTAAAAGAATTAAAAGTATCAGGTAATTGTTTTATTGATAGCAAACACTAGTTGACACTAATTATAAATGCTAGTTATTATAAAGGAATTGTTTTTTATACCTCCCTACATATCAAAATTTTTTTAAATCTTTGAGTGAAGATATCTCGACACCCACCAAGCCAAATTTGATGAACTTTTTTTTATTTGAATTATACAGATACGTAGAATTTAAATAAAAAAAAAAGTTTATTAAATTTAACTTGGTGAGTGTCGAGACAACTTCACTCAAAGATTTAAAAAATTCAAAACGTCTATCAAAAAGAAGAGTTGCACCAAATTTTTTTTAAACTTTGAGTGAAGATATCTCGACACCCACAAAGCCAAATTCGATGAACTTTTTTTTATTTGAATTATACAGATACGTAGAATTTAAATAAAAAAAAGTAAGTCAAATTTGACTTGGTAAGTGTTGAGATAACTTACTCAAAGATTTAAAAAATTCAAAACGTCTATCAAAAAGAAGAGCTGCGCCAAACTTTTTTTAAACTTTGAGTGAAGATATCTCAACACCCACCAAGCCAAATTTGATAAACTTTTTTTTATTTGGATTATACAGATACGTAGAATTTAAATAAAAAGAGTAAATCAAATTTGACTTGGTGAGTGTCAAGATAACTTAACTCAAAGATTTAAAAAATTCAAACCGTCTATCAAAAAGAAGAGCTGTGCCAAACTTTTTTTAAACTTTGAGTGAAGATATCTTGACACCCACCAAGCCAAATTCGATGAACTTTTTTTTATTTGAATTATACAGATACGTAGAATTTAAATAAAAAAGAGTAAGTCAAATTTGACTTGGTGAGTGTCGAGATAACTTCACTCAAAGATTTAAAAAATTCAAACCGTCTATCAAAAAGAAGAGCCGCGCCAAACTTTTTTAAACTTTGAGTAAAGATACTTGACACCCACCAAGCCAAATTTGATAAACTTTTTTTTTATTTGGATTATAAAGATACATAAAATTTAAATAAAAAGAGAAAGTCAAATTTGACTTGGTGAGTGTCGAGATAACTTCACTCAAAGATTTAAAAAATTCAAATTATCTATCAAAAAGAAGAGCTGCGCCAAACTTTTTTTAAACTTTGAGTGAAGATATCTCGACACCTACCAAGCCAAATTCGATAAAAATTTTTTATATAAATTCTAAAGATACGTAGAATTTAAATAAAAAAAAGTTTATTAAATTTGACTTGGTGAGTGTCGATACAACTTCACTCAAAGATTTAAAAAAATTTATACTATCTATCAAAAAGAAAACTTTTTTTAAACTTTGAGTGAAGATATCTCGACACCCACCAAACCAAATTCGATGAACTTTTTTTCATTTGAATTATACGTAGAATTTAAATAAAAAAGAGTAAGTTAAATTTGACTTGGTGAGTGTTGAGATAACTTCACTCAAAGATTTAAAAAATTTTAAATATCTATTAAAAAGAAGAGCTATGCCAAACTTTTTTTAAACTTTGAATGAAGATATCTCAACCACCACCAAGTCAAATTTAATAAACTTTTTTTTTATTTAAATTCTACGTATCTTTAGAATTTATATAAAAAAATATTTATCGAATTTGGCTTGGTAGGTGTCGAGATATCTTCACTCAAAGTTTAAAAAAAGCTTGGCGCGGCTCTTCTTTTTGATAGGCGTTTTGAATTTTTTAAATCTTTGAGTGAAGTTATCTCGACGCTCACCAAGTCAAATTTGACTTACTTTTTTTTATTTAAATTCTATGTATCTGTATAATTCAAATAAAAAAAAGTTCATCGAATTTGGCTTGGTGGATGTCGAAATATCTTCACTCAAAGTTTAAAAAAAGTTTGGTGCAACTCTTTTTGATAGACGTTTTGAATTTTTTAAATCTTTGAGTGAAGTTGTCTTGACACTCACCAAGTTAAATTTGATAAACTTTTATTTAAATTCTACATATCTGTATAATTTAAATAAAAAAAAGTTCATCAAATTTTGCTTGATAGATGTCAAGATATCTTTACTCAAAGTTTAAAGAAAAGTTTAGTGCAGCTCTTTTTGATAAATGGTTTAAATTTTTTAAATCTTTGGGTAAAGATATCTCAATACTTACCAAGTCAAATTTGATAAATTTTTTTTTATTTAAATTCTACGAATCTGTAGAATTCAAATAAAAAAAAAAGTTTATCAAATTTTGCTTGGTGTGTGTTGTGATATCTTCACTCAAATTTTTAAAAAAAGTTTAGCAAAACTCTTTTTTGGTAGATATTTTAAATATTTAAATCTTTGAGTAAAAATATTATAATTTCCACCAAGCCAAATTCAATGAACATTTTCTTATTAATCAATAAATATTTAAATATAATAGAAATATGTCTCAATCTAAAAAAAAATCAACAGGCAGACCTCCTTCAGATATTTGGGATAGTCATTTTAAAAAAGGCAAAGAAGTTTCAAAAGGACATTATGAAGGAGCATGCAATTATTATTCTTTTTTTCAAAATAAAGGCTCTCCTCAAGATTTTGAAGACCATCTAGCAAATAATTGTCCCAATGTTCCTAGTGAAATACAGCAAAAATATTTGAATAAGATTTTCGAAAAAATTGGAAATTCAAAAAATTCTTTAATCAAAAAAAATACTCAAACAAAAATGAATGATTTTCTTGAAAGTTCTAAACTTACTCCTGAAAGAATAAATGAAATTAATAAAGCTTGTGTTAAAGCTTTTGTTATTTGTGGAATACCTTGGTCTATTATTAAAAATCCATTTTTTGTTGATTTTTTAAAAACATTACGTCCAGGATATACACCACCTTCTCATGAAGTTCTTTCAGGTCGTCTTCTTTCTCAAGAAATAGCAACTATAAATTTAAAAATAATTCAAAAATTGAATTATTCTAAAAATTTAACAATAGGTAAGTTTTATATTTAAATTTATTTTAAAAATAATTCAAAAATTAAATTATTCTATTATAAAAATTTAACAATAAATATAATTTTTTATTTAAATTTATTTTAAAATTGAAACTAAAATAATTTTTTATTTTAAAGCATGTGATGGTTGGACCAATAGTTTAAATGAATCTATATGGAATTTTCTTATTTATACACCAGATCGTTGTGAATATTTATGGTGTTTAAAAAATTTATCAAATGAAAGCCATACAGGTGTTTTAATTGCTGAAGAGATAAAAAAAATAATTGAAACAATTGGAAGTGAAAAATTTTCTGCAATAACAACTGATGCTGGTTCTAATGTTCAAAATGCTCGACAATTAATTTCAGCAAAATATCCAAATATTCTTAATCTTCGTTGCATGCCACATGCAATAAATTTAATTTCAAAAGATATTTGTAATATTCCTTTTGCTAATCAAATTTTAACTAAATGTAATACTTTAGTAACCTACTTTAAAAAAAGTCATCAAGCTGGTATGAAAAATTTAAATTTATTAAAAATTTTAATAAATTAAATAAATAAATTTATTTTTAATTTAGGTGCAGCATTAAAAGAAGAAATTAGAAAATTTAATATTATAGGTGGAGGATTAAAGCAATGGGTTATTACAAGATGGCATACTGTATATGAATGTGTTAATTCAATTATTCGTCTTAAGGAACCTTTAGAAAATGTAAGTAAAATTTTATTTAAATAATATTAATTATTATTTTAAT
>CAJVPY010001922.1:0-17727 GCA_910591965.1 Dentiscutata erythropus | reverse complement strand
TGCCTTTTTATACTTGCTTTTGATAATAAAGACATCGTTAGTATTCTGTCACGATTCTAAATTAAAAAGCTACTTATTTGACTTCATTTGCGCTCTTCTACAGAGTTAGCCTAAAGTGATAATATTTCTGATTAGGATTAATGGCTGATTCTGTCTATTCGAATAGAGACGGTCTACTGGCACAGCATCAACATGATTTAATTTTTTCGATCTACTCAATTTCTTGAAGCACAGTAACTAAAATAATGACGATCATGTCAACTTTTGCTGTGCCGATAGGAAGATAAATCATGTGGATGCTGTGTTGGTAGATTGTCTCTTTGGCATATCCCTGCTTTTCGATATATTGACTTATGTCAACTAGAATTTAAAAAAAAAACATCAATTCTCAAAATGACAACCTACTCAATAGCTTCAGCACAAACTAAATCACCCAGACAATAACTTCGGCAATAATTCCAAGTAACAACTTGCAAGCGACAATTAAATCAACATCTAATCAACTTAACGGCACCAACGATGATATAGTCAATAGATCTCAATCTGGTACCAGTACCAATAATGATGTTTCAATAACAACCAGCATTAACTACAGCTTAACTACTCACCTACTCATCAGTACTAACGATGATCTACTCAATGGCTTCAATTATGAATAATCAACAACAGCAACTTAACTAGTAACCTATGTTGTGCGAATTTTTGTTAATACGTTGTGGGAATATTCTATAATTACATTTATCATAATAATTTGTCAATAGATTTTTCTTTGATTAATAATGCACTGTAACTAAATCAGAAATATTGTAAATATACATTTCAGTTAACTCGAGCATCGATGCTTTAATATTAGAACAATCAATGATCTCGTTTTCACGTTTAAGAAGAATTTGATTCAAAGATGACTCTGAATAGGATATATTGTGGATCGACCTATAGTATTCCTAAAGAGCTCAAAAATAATTTGTTATTAATAAAGTGGGAGAATAAGTAGATAGATAGTAAGATAGAAAGGCTAGCGAAAAGCATAAACTAGTAGAAGGTTGAACACACAGTTAATAGAATGATTCTAATAACCCTAATAAGTATTTAAAGCTAAATCAAGCTACTTACTTATTGCACTCCCAATTATGAGCACTATGCAGAACAAAATAAAATACAACAGTACTATTTATATTCTAATCATTTACCAACAATGACAGTACTAATGTGATAGCTCCAGCAGCACCTAAACAAAATTTAATCAGAACTTAATAAAAAAGAAATACAACAGTATGACTACGACTTAATTACTTAACAGTAAAAGCTTGAACACTAGCAAAAGTCTAAACAGCCTCCAGTAACTATGTAATCCTGTTTTCCACTAATATGATCTAATCCTCATTATATTAGCTAGTGAACGCTTTATATTTCTCCTTTCGATATTTAGCAACTATATATCAAAAACCACGGTGCCAGGATAAAAAAAAAAAAAAGTATAGATGCTGACAATACTAGGAATAAAGGAAAAAAGCACGGCATGAATGACGACTAGAGAAATGGTGAATAGGTAATAAAAAAAAAATTAAACATATGCCAAGAATTTAGCCCCTGAAATTATTATACATAATACAATTATCAATCTGGTATGATAATTTTTTAGAGGCTAAGTTCTTTACCTGTTACAGTAAAAAAACTTTAAGTTTTCTATATACACCTGTGTAAGCTATTGGGCAATACTATATAAAAGGTTATAAATAAATATACTATGTATATACTCTATAAGCTATCGTATCGGGCAATATAATAAAATAAAAAGTGTACAGTATCAGTATTGTTTATTTTTTTTGGCTTACAATAAGGCCATTCCTATATATTAACGCCAATAAATAATACCAATACCGTATCAATACCTATCAAATTAAGCAATTTATTAAAATCAGGTCCCTTCTGATTACATGCCGAATTGCACCAAAAATCGACATCAATCGGGATTAACTATTTTTTAATTTTATATAAATCAGGTTGCTGCATAAATTTGCAACAATCAGGGCTATAACAATTTTGCAATTTAATAACAATCAGACATATATCAGTTTAGAATAAAACATATGCCTGATTTTTTTGATTTTGACTAGTGTTATCATATGATCTTTGGTATTTTTTTTTTGGCCAATAATATTATTTTTGTGATTTTTTATGATTTTGCCAAAAATTTTGATAAATTTTGATTAAATTTGGTCAAATTTTGAGAAATTTTGATCAAATTTGGCCAAATTTTAAAAAATTTTAATTTGCTCCTAAAATTTCAATTTCTTTTAAAAAATTTCTTTCAAAAAATTTATGTGTCCTTGCTAGACATCTACCAGATCATGTGAGTTGCATTTATGAATATTATATATACATAAGCTGTTAAAGTAAAATTTTTCAAACAAATTTCTTAACAACTATATAATAAAACTCAGATAATTTTTTTTTATATTAATTCTATGAATTAATAGAATTCATTTAAAAAATTTTATCAAATTCTAACAAGTAGTTGTCAAGAAGTTTTGAAAAATTTTTACTGCCTTCTAAAAAAATAGCCACAGCAGAAATTTTTTAACTTTGGAATTTGATAAAAATTTTTTTTAAATGAATTCTATTATTTTATAGAATTTATTTTTTAAAAAAATTATATCGAGAAATTTTCGGTCAAAAAAATTTTTGCCTTAGCAATTTTAGAAGGCAGTGAAAATTTCTAAACTTTGAACAACAGAATTTGATGAAAATTTTTTAAAAAATTCATATCAAATTTTATTAAATAGTTGTCAAGTAATTTTTGATCAACCTTTAAAAATTTTAGCCGTGGCTATTTTTTGAGATGTGAAATCCTTCCAAACTTTGATCAAAAATTTTTCAACAACTACTTGATATAATAATTTGTTGAATTTTTTTAAAAAATTAAATTCTATTAGTTTATAGAAATTATTTAAAAAAAATTCTATCAAGTTTTATTAGATTGTTGTCAAGAAATTTTGTCCAAAAATTAAGAAAAATTCTACTTCAATAGTTTATATATGTATATATATATCATGATATTTGGTAAATGCGAATTCATGTGATCTGGTAGGTATTTGAAAACAATATTTATCTTATCTGTTATGTATTATATAAATTTAGATTTAGATATTTTTTAATTTTAAATGAATTTTAATAAATTTTACAAATACATTCTACTGTATTTGCAATTTCATTTGATAAAACTAATTATAACACTAATTCAGTCTGTTTTTAAAAAAACATCCAATTGCTTATAAATCGACATAACAATAAATAATGCCTATACTAGCCCCTATACTCCTAAAATTGGCCTAAGTAGTAAGTATTATCATTATTGTTATAATTAAAACAATATAAGATTTTTTTTTATTATAAGTTATATATCGTAAGTGAGAATAGAAATTTAAGTTGATTCGGAATTTAATATTCCATTCTAATCTAAGAGGATTTCAAACCTATTATGATTTCATTCCTACTTACAACATAAGTTATATACTGTAATAAAAAAAAGTAAAAACTTTTTTCAAACAAGTTATAATATTTTGTTTACATGTGATACTGCAATGAAAATAATATTGAAAACCTAAGATGTTTTCATTTATAGATGTGTGATAGAAAATTTATTTGCAATTAGAAAAGCTTATAAATCAACAGGAAAAATTATTTTCACTATCTCTACACAAATACTTTACAATCCTATTTCAAGAGCTTATGTATAATGAATAAAAAGAAAATTGACAAAAGGTAAAAGAATAACCGTTAAAAAAATTTTTAAGTTGTACTATTTCTGAATTTTAAAACAATAAGTGACGTATTTATTTATTTATTTCAAAAAAAGCGACGTACAAATTCTATTTTTTAAAAAATAATTGCTTACCGATGAATGTTTAAACTCCCACTTAATTTGGAAAAAAGTTAATTCTGAAACCCCCCAGTTTTACTATATCCACATTCTACATTTGAGTGCGTGAGAATGAAAACAGGAAATAAAATTTAACCAATCATAAATTTTATTTCCTTTTCACTCACGCACTCATTTGTGTAAAAATTTAACTCCAAATATAAAAAAATTATTCGTTCTTGAGTTTGTATTGTCGTATCTGGTATTAAATATGATAATCACATAGGTTAGACGAAAACAATATCGAAAAGTTTGACACTCTAGAAATAGTTGCAGAAAATTACCAATAAAAGTCGGATTTGAAAAATTCAATCGATAAATTATCATCGTTAATTTCTTTTATTCGTATATTGCAAGGTTCGAAAATAGGATTAAAAGTTTGTTTAGATATAGCGATAGCAATAGTGTTCTGCATAAAGTATTGGGTGCAAAAGCCTGTTTTAAAGGCCGGATAGGTGATTTCATTTTTTATTACCGTTATTATTATTTATTCTAAGTTAAATTGAAAAAATTATTTTCAATTGTGTAAATATTATCTAATCTGACCCGATTAAATTAATTAATTATCGCATTGATATCACATGGACAAGTCACCTTTATGATTGAAAAGCAAACCAAAGTTTTTAACAATATATCTATATAAGGGTATATAGTATACAAGCTAATATGACCTACTCAAAAAAATTTTTTATACACATGTGTATACTATACGCTTTTTTTTAAAAAAAAATTTTTTATACGTCTTTTATGGCATTAGCTATGCTATTATTTGCAACACCGGAAAAACTTTAAGGATCTCCCCGATGAGTTAAAATCTAAAACAAGAAGCTCATATTACTAATAATGGACGCGTCATTTGCGTTCTGACATTGTTCTGACATTGTTTTGATATATATATTTTTGTAAATAATATTCGGCACATTATTTACCAATTACTTATAAGCTGATGGAAGACCTCCAATTCGTTTCATATATAAAAAAAAAAATTCGATCTTTATACAAAATAATGCTGAACAAAGATTAGTTTCGATCTCAAAAAGTTTATGATGTACAAATTATTATAATAAATATATAGAGTAGACACTCCTATAACTAGTAGGTTAAATTGGTAATCTTATAAGAATCAGAGTGCCTATACCTAAACAGTGACAATAATTAGATTTCTTTAAAAAAAAAATTACGTATACCTCGATATTCAAAATTTTAAATAATAGATATATGAATAGAAAAGTCATATATTATTGCTTAATTGCATCTTTAATTTTCTTTATGGTAGGACTGGCTCTGGTTATTTACTTTAGCCTTTCACCTGTCTATTCACCTACATCAAAAACCACTACTCCTCATTTAACAGTTTTTTCTTCCCAAACCCATAAAGTTACTCTGCAACCGACGACTTCCAACCCTAACCTTCCTCCTGCGAATCCCTCTAGCTCTAGCTTTTCATCTGTCTTTCCACCTACTTCTTTCACACCGTCAACTCTACAACCAACTCTACAACCAACTCAACAACCACCACAACCACAACCACAACCACCACAACCACAACCACTATCACAACCACAACAACAACCACAACCACAACCACTGCAAACACCGCCAAATCCTAGCCCTAGAACACCTGTTACCTTTGCTACCACTATACCCATATCTTATACTACTACAATACCCATATCTTATACTACTACATCCACATCTTATACTACTATGCCCACATCTTATTCTACACCTGTAGTCCAATATCTTGATACAGGAAAAACTGCGATTGTTATTTTATCTGTTTTTACTGGACTTTCTTGTATTAGTTCTGCTATTTGTATTTATATTCTTTGCCGTTTTCACATACCAAATCAGATAAGTACAAGTACAATTCGAAATAACCCAATTGAAGATTAAAACATGTGAATATAACAGGAACTAACACAATAAGACAAAGAATTTGAAATTACTAAAAAAACCGACATATCTACTAATTCTAAACTCTTACAAAATTGATAGGGTTACAAATTCGATAATTCAATTAGTCTAACCATTTTAGACTGTGGTTTCAAATTTTGCGAAATGTCAGACATTTTTTTATTTAGAAAATAATACAATTTTAAAAAAAGTTTGGGCTGGTTGGTTTTGATTCAGTTTCTTCAATGGTCAAGGAAACACGATTTTCCTTTAACCCCTGGAGCCGTGTTAGACCAAATTGATCATTTAACACTAATGAGAATCCGATTATAACCGATTATCACCGATTATAGTGTGATCGGTTACAATCCTTAACATATCGTATGATGATGATCCGGTTAAAACCGGTAGGTTAGGACCGGCTGCAGAATATACTACTAAATGAAGCACCATACATATCGATATTTAATCAGAGTTATCAAATCTTTTTCTCTCTTAGTATTCTAGTCATAATGTCTGACTTAAAAAGTGAACAAAACGCAGATAGCTCTTTTAATTTTAATGGTTCGAATGGCCAGGAATTTCTTACCAGACCTGAACCTTCTGATGTAGGTTCAAATCCAGAAGAATCTCAACAATCAAGCGGAGGTCCTATAAGAAGAAAAAATAATGCAAAATCTCCCATGGACGAGTTCTTTGAACGAACAAAAGAATCTCAAACTTGTAAAATATGTAAAAAAATGTATGCCGGAATTGGTGAAACTTCAACTGGTACTTTAAAAACTCACTTACGAAGGAATCATCAATCTGAATTTGAACGAGGTGCTCAACAGACTGATTTTGAACGAAAAACTCGAACTACTTTAAATTTTCGGAAAGTAACTCCGTATACTAGACAAGATAATTTTGAACGAAGTAGATCTTTGATTAATTGGATAGTATCAACAATGCAACCTTTTTCTGTTATAGAGGAAGAATCTTTTATCGAAATGATAAAAAAACTTGATCCACATTATCATTTACCAAGAGGACAGTATATAAAATCTCATGTTATTAAAAGGTTTCAAAATCGTCGTGAAAGATTACATCATGATTTAGGAAATATTAAAAGTAGGATATCTTTGACTGGTGATGTGTGGACTTTGGATAGCAATCAAAGCGCATATTTTAGTGTCACTATTCATTATATTGATGATGATTGGACATTTAAACGCTTCTTATTAGATATAATTCCATTTCATGACTCTCAATCAGGGGCAAATATTGTTCAATCTTTATCTAATTTGTTAACTGAATTAGATCTTTCTCCAAAAATACTAGCATTGACAACAAATAATTCACCTTCCACCATTGTTTTCGATCATGAAATGGAATTGGAAACGAATAAAGAATTTAATAATCTTGGTTTTTCACATTATCGTTGTGGTGCCCACGTTCTCAATGTTGCTGTACAGTATGGACTTCAAGCTCATAATAATTCAATTGAAAAAATTCGAAAATTTATTAACAAAGTCAGAAATTCTAATCTATTGATTGAAGATTTACGTCGTATATTCGAGGATCAAAAAATACCATTTTTGGTTCCACAAATCGACAATGAAACTCAATGGAGATCAACGTATTTGATGATTGAAAAGGTAAAACAAATGCAAATACAAGTGAACATGCTTTTCTTACAACATCAAGATGAATTTATCGATTCGTACCCTGATGATAATGATTGGTCAAATATAAATGTAAGTAACTCTTATTTATAACATTTATATAACATTTTTATAACATTATATAACATTATAACATTTATATAACATTTATATAACGTTATATAATTTTATATAACGTGATTTGTATTTTTATTTTAATATACAAATTATTGAACTTTTATTTTTATTTTTATCAGGAATTGCTTACTGTCTTATCCCCATTTTATTCGGCTGCTTTAACACTTTCTTCATCTGTATATCCAACAATGGGTGATTTTCAACTTACTCTTTGGATTTTAAGACAACATTTACAGCATGAAATATCAGTTAATGCTACTCGAAACGTTGTGGCTGATGCTGTACTTCGTATTTTGGATCAATATTGGTCAATTATCGATGATACTTCAAAAATTGCTTCCGTGTTGGATCCACGTACAAAGTGCACAATTTTTCAACAAGGATCAGAAACTGAAAATGTGATAAATTCTATTCGGGCCATGATGGCTTCTTACACGCCTACATCTTTAGATATTCCTGAAAGCTCTAACTCTGTTATAACACCTACATCAGATCCAACACTCTTATCATCGTATCATTCTCCAACATTTAATAGAATTGATGCTCGAGCACATCTTAGATCTCTCACAAACCAATTCCTTCCAGTTACACAACCTATCACAAGCAACGAGTTAGAACAATATCTTTCTTTTCCTGGTGGTGAGGATTGTGAACCCTTGATATGGTGGAAAGCCCACAAAAAAAAGTTCCCGGTTCTTGCCGCGATGGCGCAAGATTATCTTACGATTCAATCATCGAGCGTTTCTTGCGAACATGCTTTTTCCATTTCCAGTTCAATTTTTCACAAATCACGAGGTAAGCTAAACCCAGAAATTGCCCGACCACTTTTGTGTTTACATAGTTGGATAATTGAAAAGATTGGTGAAAATGGAGGTATGGATGATCAAGCGAGTAGTGATGATGATAGTAATCTAAAGGTTGAAATGAAAACAGATAACATTGGTGAAAAATAAGGGTTATATTTGACCTGTTTTTTCTTAATATAGCTTTTTTTTTTTCTTTCTTTCTTTTTTTAATTCGTTGATTCGAATACTTTTTTTTTTTTTTTTGTTTTAAATTAAAACTGATTTTGGCAAATGGGTTATAAAAAGTCGATCGATGTTTTCCTAAAGCATAGTGTATTTGTTCATTTATTTTAAAATTGAAAAGACTAGTTGTATTAAATTGTTAAGACTGTTTATTATTCGTTTAATATAAACGCATATAAACTTACTATTGATCTACCTACACAAAAAAAAAACAATTTAGGGGTTATATAACTGATAAGGTTTAAAGTTGTAGATTACGTCTTTATCATGGTTATTGAATAGCTTATTGAGCAGTCAAATATTCATATATATTTGCAAAATCATCTACTAGATATATGGGTTACGCCAAATTAAAACCCGTAAGTGAAATTTAAATTTACACTGTACCGGAGTTAATCGACTAGTCGTTTTTGTAAACACAAAATGTAGTATCAAGTAATCTGTGAATACTTTAAAATGTTACCAAATAACTAATATCGAAACAATGAAACTTAAATTCACACTTAATAGTAAAATCTTTAATAAATTTGAAACCTTGATTTTATGAATTGAAACATGAGGCTGTATACAGGAAATTAAACTAATAGCATTAAAATTCAAAGTCCAATATTAAAATTGAATGGCAAACACCATAAGTAATGTATATGTAATATCTACCGTATTAAAACTAAGCTAATTAATTAATAAGTGTAATTTAAAAAAATCAAAACCATGCTGTATGAATGTACTAATAATAATCAGACGAGTCATAAGAATCTTCAAGAGTATCATTTTCTTCAGATGATTCAAATGTAATTGATTTTTCAGATGATGTCGATTCTTCAAATGAAGTTGATTTTTCAGATGACGAGTCTTCAGATAATGCCACTTCTTCAGATAATGCCGATTCTTCAGACAACGTTGATTCTTCAGACAATTCCAATTCTTCAGACAATGTTGATTCTTCGGATAATGTTGATTTAGATGATTCGCTTTCATCAGATGATGATTGTTCTTCATCGGATGAATCGGTATCAAGATCATCTGATGAATCTGTTTCATCCGTCGAAATAACGTGTTCTTCCTCAGATGTATCATCAAAATAATCTCGTGTCAATTCTTCAGATGAATCAGTGTCTTCTTCTTCTGAATCTAATGTAGAAATAGCTTCAATATAGACTTCATTTTCGTCTTCAGATGAATCGGATGAATCAGAAGCAACAATTTCAACACCTTCATATAACACACAATTTCTTAAATGTTCTCCTTTTAGCCAATCACCTAAACACCTTTAGCAATAATATAATAATAATAAATTTTTTTTTTCAGGAAATTTGTCTAAAAAAACGTAAAAATACTCACAACCAACAAAATTCCATAAGACAACTTTCAATTTTACATTTTACATGATCACATCCATCAATTTTTTGAATATGAATTCCACATTTTGGGCAAGGTTTAGTATTTTTTTCCAAATAAGTTTGGGATTCTATATCAACCTTACCAATTTTAGCATCATATTCTTGACATGTTAGACCTTCATGCCAAGGCGAATTATGGGTGTAGCAAGTTGCTCTTCCACATCTTTCACAAATCATTTTAGGTGCCTCATCTTTTTTATGAATGAAATATATAAATATATTAATGTTTAATTATGTTTAAAAGAATAATCTCGGATGTATTTAATAAATTACATGCCTCCTCCAATGTGAATTTGTCCAGAGCCACATTCAGGTCCTTGACACCAACGGAAACCAGGTTCTGATTGAAGAGCAAGTTTTAAACAAACATCATCAAATCTACAAGATAAATTAACGATACTAAGGTAATTTTCTGAAAATTTAACAATAATTAAAATAATAAAAATAACAAATTACTTGAGAAAAAGTTCATTAGAAACAACACGTTTAACATCCTGGTATTCCATTGTACTATCACATTCATCAACGAGGCATTTGATCAATATATTTTTTTGGCTTAATTGATTGTTCACATGTTTATTAATACAATCTTGACAAGTTGATGGTTCATGAGTACATTGAATTGTCATATTCAATATATTGTCTTTTTTATCACAACAAATAACACACTCGAGATTTTTACAAGTCTTTGTCATTTTAGATAGTTAAAAGGATATGTAAAGTAATTTATCGTTAAGAATCTTTTTAGTGCTTACGTAGCCTACGTATCAAATTTTTTTTTCAGTTGAGATCCTTTTCCTAATCTCTATTAAAAAAGATTAAGTATGTTTAATCGTAATTTGTCCAGTATAAAGGAAGGAGGGAAAGGATTCGGTGATTTTAAGATCTGCGATCGAAACTGCACATCACAGATACAGATCATATTTATGTTTTCTGCAGCAATTACAGAATTGTTTACAAAATTCCACGGTCAGCGCAAATTCACGTGGCATTACCAAAATAATCTATAATGCAAACATGGTTTTTCTATTAATATCGAGAAATAAGTTACTGCTCTAGTATAAAGTTATCTTTCTATACGGAACCTTTATATGCCGAACTCAGAACACAGATATAGTAATAACTAACTAAATTCAGAACAAAATAACTTATATTTACTATAATTCTTGTGAATAGTATTCTGCGTTTCCTACATTCGTAGAGTTGATTAGACTCTAGATTCCATCAAAATTGACGAACATTGTAATAATAAATTTAACCTATTAGAATAATAATAAACACACAAATACAATTAGTACTATGATAAAAAACTAAATATCTAATACTTAGAATTGGCAATTTTGCCACTTACCAAAAAAAAAGTTAATAAGGAACTGAATAGGCCTCAATAGATAAGTATTTATTGAACTCTATGGACTTTATTGGATTTTTCATTGAGTCTATTGCTAATATCTATTTGTAGTCTGGTTTTAAATTTGTTATAACTAATACTACGTATCATTTAATATTTTTAATTATTATTTAACCCAATTTAGTTTTACCTATACATGGGTGCCTAAATTGCCTATCTTAATAAAAAAGTAAGGCAGCCGAAATTATTCTTATATAGTGCCGAAATTAATTTTCATATTTGCCGAAATTATTGCCGAAATTTTTTGAACTCTTTTCATCAGAATACACCATATAATATAGTTATTTCGAAGGGTTTCATATAAAAAATTTGGCAATGCCGAAATGCTTGCCGAAAATACGATTTTACAAAAATAATTTAGACACCCATGAATAGTTTTACCGTTATCTATCAGATATAAATTAAGTTTACTTAGATAATTTAGACTATATATATATATTACTGTATATAATAATTTTTATATATATATATATATTTAAAATGTTATTTTTAACTATTTTATTTTAAATAATTTTATTATCAAATAAAATTTAATTATAATTTACAAAATCGTCAAAATTTTATATCATTATAAATATTTTGCTATAAAACTAACTATTGTTTGAAAGAATTTACTTCTCACCCAGGTAAATTATTCCCATTTTTAAAAACTACTTCAATACTTGCAACAAACCAACTATTATAAGATTATGGTTAGGGCTAGAGTTAGAGTTAAGATTAGAGATGGGCTTAGAATAAAATTGTATGAGAATCTTTTTTTTTGAGCCTCGAAAAAAGTAGGTTTATTAAAATCTTATAATGTGGGTATCAACCTGGTGAGAAATAAATATACTATTATTATTATTATTATAATTCTTAATTATATTTAATAATTTTAACTTAGGCCATACAAACTTAATAATTCGGTTTTCATAACATAAAATTTTAAAAGTGACCCGGCAACCCGGCTTTTTATTTTATTTTCAAAAAATTATATATATAATTTTAAAAAAACTCGCCCGGATAGTAAATATACTAAAAATTTTTTTTCCAAGGTTTTGTAAATTTTGACCCGGCCGGGTTATGAAAACCGATTTATTAAATTATTAAATTTGTATGGCCTTATTAAAATTGTTTTAATCAGTTTATTATTTTGATAATAAAATTAATTATATAGTAAATTATATTTATAAAAAAATTAAAACACAATACGTACAGTAATTAAATTAGATAAATAGCTAATCCAAGAATATAAAAGTTAATTTAGCAATATGTTCCTATTTGTGATAGCAACTATCTTTTACGTATTCAGAAATACTTGAGAGTGTATCATATCCCTTAAATTGTTATACGTATAAATTTGGTTATATCTTTTAAACATCTTTGAAAATGTTTAATTTCATATTTTTGGCTTAAATAGCCAACCAAAAGACGCCAGTATTACAGTAGATTAATTAATGCATTTGTGATTAATTGGTTTTCATAACCCGCCGGGTCAAAATTGAAAATTTAAAAAATTTTTTTATGGTGTGAATTTTTAAAAAAATTATCGTTACATAAATTTAAAAAAAGTCAGCCGGGTCTGTTCATGTTGTGAAAACTAAAGAATAACTTTTTATGACCTTACGCAACCAATACTCAAGATTTACAACTACAGAATGTCAAGATCAATAGCAACATACTTTACGAAAAATTATGCGTCGCTACCATAGACCTTTAAATCATGAAACTGCACGATGGCCATATACTTCGCACTTATTAAATTTTAATTTTTAAAATGCCTTTGCATCTTACGCGATATTGATTTCTGATGATATAGCAATTTAATCTAGCAAGCATTTATTACATATTAGTATATTTATGATAAACTTCCATAGTTTTGGTTCCATGTTTGATATAATTCCAAGTCGCGATCGCTAACACTTGCACGAACTATAATTTATAATTAATTTTATCAACTGATTTCGATTTAATAAAAATTAATATCCGTTTTACATTCCATTCCAAAAATTTATACGTACCTTGCGTCAACGCGTTTAAAAAGTCTTGGTAATTTATTGGTCGGACATCGTCCGCTATTTAAATGAGTTAAAATTAGAATATAAATATTTTTAATTCTCATTTTAATATCGAATTTAGTTTAAAAGATTGAACCTGAAATATTTCTTATATCTTCGATTACGCGTATTGGCCCCAGTGCAGCTTCTGAAAAATTCGGCAACATTTAATTACC
The DNA here is from genome assembly GCA_910591965.1 of Dentiscutata erythropus. Lineage (NCBI taxonomy): Eukaryota > Fungi > Glomeromycota > Glomeromycetes > Diversisporales > Gigasporaceae > Dentiscutata > Dentiscutata erythropus. Next base: position 4,077 of record CAJVPY010001922.1, on the reverse strand, counting down.
GTAATTATGCAATAATATAATTTTTATTTAAGTAACCTTTTACCTCTACATAATCCATCCATATCTGACCCAGAGTATCCTATCATAATTTGGTGATTAGATTACATACCGATACGTGATTACTTACAAAGTAATATGAACTAAAAATTTAAAATACCTGCAGTTTTCTCGCAAATTTCATGAATTTCTTGTTCTGTCAATAAGTGGTTTTGTTTCTGTAATAAATTTTTTATAATACCATATCTTCCATCTAATTCTGGTAAAGGAATATAGAGCCTTTTACGAAACCGGCGTCCTTTTATAAAAAAAATAAAAAAATAAAAACGCTATTTCAAAGGAATATATATAACGTTAAAAAATCATAATGGATAATTTACGCGCAGCTTCATCAATTTCTTGTGGCCTTAATAACAATTATTTACAGTGCGAAAATGTGAATATAAGTTGAACGCCAGATTGAGAAATATAATAAAAACAAATATCAATGCTTGACCTGTTGGTTGCACCAACAATAAGAATCCGATCCTCTTCTAACCCAGCGGTTTTTACACCATCCTAAATTTCTTAATCAGTACAATGAATTGTTTATATATTTTCTAATGAAAACCAAAGAAAATCCTCACAAATTGAACCAAAAACTCAGTTTTGATGCGCCTCGAAGATTCAAACTCGCCATCAGTTCTTTGAGTTAGTAAAGAATCGATCTAATTTCGAAAAAGTATAAATCAGGTAATACGAATTTAATACGAAATTAAACAAAGCATTTCGTTTACCTCATCTACGAATACTACAGCGGGTTGATTCACCCTTGCAACAGCGAATAAAGCGCGAACCTAATGAACAAATCTCCATTGTTATTTTATCAAATACAATTGGATAATTGAATAATATGTTATATAAATATATTACCATTTTTTCACCATCACCGACCCATTTCGAAGTTAAGGATGAAGAACTGGAAAATTATTGTCGGAAATTTTTTTTCATTTATTTCGGTATAAAAATCGCAAATAGCAATTTTTTTTTTTTTGCTACCTTATACTGAAAAATGTTGCTCCCGATTGACTTTAATACAACAGCAGAATGTTAGCGGTTAACTAATGCATTTATACTTTTCCACAAACATTGTTATATTACCTGGCTATGCATTTGCCAATGAGAGTCTTGCCTATTGTATGTCCATGTTAAACCGTTATTTACAGAAAGTTCGGTTTTTATTTCGTGCTACAGATTAAATTATAAATTTACCGGTTCCTGGAGGTCCAAAAAGCAATAGTCCTATACATATTTTTTAATCAATCTAAGTCTTATATTTACAAGAAATCAGAAGCGAGCAACATGATAAACAAACCTTTAGGAGGGCCTCTTAACCCTGTAAAAATATCGCTAGTAAAAAAAGTTTTCTAGTGTTATCTAGTCATCGCTTTTCTAAAAGCATCAAACCAATGTTTGTCTAAATATACTAACGGTCTTAACATAGGCCATGTGACGGCCTCTTGAATGGTTTTTTTCGCATGTTCTAATCCAGCGATATCTTCCCAGGAAATGTTGGGAGTCCGATCCATAATCTATCGAGACAAAAAGTTAGAATAAATTTTTGCATCTAAATAATCAATGTATAAAATCTAGGACCTCATTTTGGATCATTTCGATCATTTTTGGGTCAATATTTTTTAATCTACTGTCAATTTCTTGTTCTTTCTCAGTATCACAACATTGTTTTCTATCATTTTTATCTCTTTTTAACCCGAAAGATGAACTATATTTTATAATACAAGCAAATCGTGAATAAACAACATATACAAGTCATTTAAATATTTAAAACCAATAATTGCAAAAGAATCAAAACGTACGAATAATCGTTTTTGTGCATTTTCGTTCCACCACCAAGGCCTTCATTTCGTTTCAATAGAGGAGATATGAACCTTCCTTTTTTAGTGATCTGGCTTGATGTTCCTACGGCCCTTTTTTTATGAGCTCCTGGTATGTGAGGTTTGTCAACAAAGTCATTAAAATTATTATACAGTGGACCTTGATTATAAGGTGGAGAAAAACGGCCTTTCTTCTGATTTTCAATCACCTATGTAATTTATCAAAATAACATACATATTATATATAGGTATATACAGTATATGAATATAAAATTTAATACTGTATAATTTATCATAACATTATTGTACCATCTGTTGCTTTGCAGTAATGAAAGAACCATGCTGAATCATAGAATGATCATGTTGGTCGTTGTCGTCATTTTCATAATTTACATTCATTGGAATAGTGTCATTTTTTTTCATTTTATAATTTTCCAAGTACTGCGGACCCTGGTCGAAAAGAAAACATGTTGAGTTTATCAAAGTATTACCGCTATGCGCGATTGTACTATATATCGTTAATATTAAAGAAGATATATATACTCTTATGGTATGTAGTTCATTGGGAAATCTCTCGTTATATATATTTAAAGGATCATTATCATCCATCATATCTCTGTTAGATTCATTTGATTGTGCAGGATTTGATGCCTGTAGATTCCCCGAAAGATTAGTCACATCGCGTTTTGGAGGAATCTTGGTAGTGTCTGCGTCAACTTTATCATCTTTAAACGATGATGATACGCTTGCATCTTGTACAGCACAATCGTTTATATAATCAACCAAGAAACTTAAATCAGGTGGTTCCATAAAGTCATAATCATCTTCAACAACACATTGCTACAAAAGATATCAAAAAAAAACACGACAGACAGTCCTAGAAATTCTTAAAATAACTAAACTCTATTTTTAAAAAAAATTAATTACCATATTAACAAAATGTTCCATCTTTAGTTCTGATTTGAACTCTTTAATATTACTTATGCTCTTTACTCCTTTCTTTTGCGCTTTCTTTAAGAGTTTTTTATTTACTTCATCTTCAATTATTTCAGTTAAATTTACCATATTATTTCCATTTTCTTTACTTCCAACCCAACATTGATCATATTTATCCCATACTTTATCCATTAAATGCTCTGCTTCGTGATGTGACACGAAATCAGAATGAGCATTGCTTAATACCATAAGGGATTTACGAAAATTCGTGGCAGCATTACGAATATTATCATGGGAGGTTTTTTGATTCTCTTGCGAATTAGGAGTCGTACAAGCTGACAAAAAATAATTTTCACCAGTGAAATAGAATTTTTCAAAGAAGTGATGATTTAATCGATCTTTTTGTTCTTTATTCATAATATAAGAGTTAATTTTAAAATATTTGGAATTTATAAACAAGCAACCGTGTATATGATCTTATGATGAATTATTTATCATGCAACATTATTTTATTCGTATGTAATTTGAAGCGGCGAAAATATTTTATGCTGTATATTAAATTCTTCTATCGTCTTATGTAGTCTTTTATATTAACGTCGTAAGTGGAGATGGAGTTTAAGTCAATTCGGAATTATTCAGGATAAAGATTATCTCCCACTTATAACAAGTACAGTACTATAATTAACTTATCATTAGCAATTAATATTTTTTTTTTTATTTGGCGTTGCAAGCTTTTAAAATTTTCTACTACGTTCTGTGCATCTAAATGCAGTGTTTTAAGTTTAATTATTTGAAAATAAAGGTAGGAAATAAATAGATCTGATTAAAAGGCAATGGTTATTTAATCTTTGGTAGTTTGCAAAATAATATTAAGGTAATTTTTTATAGGTTCGTCTTTGTCCTCCACCATTTCGATCATTTCTTGAACAAATTTTTGATTAAGTTTGTTAATGATAGCGTTAGTAAAAAATTTTGTGAAACAATGTTTTGGATTCGTGTAATGTTTGTAGATATATTTATGTATTAATTAAATAAGTTTTCAAATAGTTTTTATTCGCAAATATCGATATATTTATTTAACATTAATACACATTAGTGGTAGATAAAAAATTTACTTAGCCGTTCTGATTTATTTACATACAATTAATAACTTTTCATGGCATAATTATTTCTACTAGAATTACGAATTAACTGACTTAGGGTGTTCTCAAGTGCCTTAGTCAATCGATCGGAATAGGGTCGGGGGCAAATTTTAATTAATAAAAAATTG
>CAJVPY010001921.1:0-17729 GCA_910591965.1 Dentiscutata erythropus | reverse complement strand
TATTGTAAAATAATTTTTTTATGTGTTTCACACCGTGTGAAAAATCAGTCGTGTAACATCGACGGTCGCTCCTGTAGTATTCTTGATACACGTTTTATTTAAACTGAGATGGGTAAATTGACATAGGCTAATTAAAAATCTTTGTCTTAATATTTATGACATTTTCATATTGCATTAAAAATTTGTTATAAATATGAGTTTTTTTTTATTGCTGGTGTCTAAGCGACATATTATATAAATCGATTTTCAATAAGAAATCCGTATGATTTTATTTAATAATCCGATTTAAATTTTATATATTTCATACTATATGTTCAAGTATTTAAAGAAGTATTATAATTAGCCGATGTGAACATTTTTCTTATTGTGACGTAACGTAGTATTAAGAACAACCCTCTTTGCAAGGCTTCAAATCATGATATTTGCAGCTATATATTTTTCGAAGGTACTTCTATATATTTGTACTAAATCAATTCATTACATAGGATTATTGAGGAGATCCTAATAAACTTATTTCGGAAAGATTTTTTTTCTTACAAGAACTATCCATTATCTTCAAACCGACAATTATTAATTTTTGGTGACAGACTACGGCAACGGTTATAATCAAATCATTTTTTATAAAGTAACACGTCAAACTTTCGGTCATTATGTTGTTAACTATTAAGGGTGCATTCGGTGTCTTTTTTTTTTCTTTAAACAAAAATGGTCATTTTAACTTACTTTAGGAATAATTAAATACGCAGATATCATGGCTTTTCAATATTTAATTTAGATACAAATTTGAAACGCATTCTTATAAAATTTGCTTTGTTAAGTTGTTTAGCAAATGGGTAATTCTCAATCATTTTTAGAATCAAAGTTTATATTTTTATGAAAGTCACCGATAAATGTAAATGAAAGGTGTTTTGAGACTGAAATTTAAAAAAAAAAGATAAATTGATTTTTAATCTCAATAAAATTTATAGATTCAATAAGAAGAAATATTTATTTCTGTAATATAATGTGACTAAATCTTGTAGAATTGTTTGAATAATAAAGAAAAAAATTACTATAGTTGCATCTTACTACGTAAATGCATGTTACATAAACACATTTTATATAAAATATAAAATTGAGAATTTGCATGAGATTGCTATGATCTACTAAAATATTCTGAAAATTTATTCGTATCATATAGTTTGCTAGTATACATATCATGTGAATGTATTTGTTTAATTGCTTCTGGCTTCATCCTATTAGCTTCTAAAATTTGTTTTTTGATTTCATTATCATCCTCCTGATCTATTTCATTTAGCCAACGAGTGATTATTTCAATAATTTCTTTTGCTGTAGGTCGTTTATCAAAATCTTTATCCATGCATTTCATAGCTAATTTAAAATAACAATCGGGTCCTAAACATTTAGGCCTTAATCCATCGATAATTCTTGATACAAAATAATCGTCAAACCGAATTCCATCAAATGCTCTTTGCCCGGTCGATATCTCTGTTGCGATAACTCCAAGGCTGTAAATATCTGATGCTTTAGTATACAATTGGCCCATCAAAACTTCAGGTGCTATATACGGCAGAATTCCACAAATTTTTCCTTCATTTACTTTCCTAGAAAGTCCAAGATCAGTGACGTATGCATTATGCAAATTATCTTGTAAAATATTTCCGCAATGTAAATCTCTGTGAACAAGTTCTTGCGAATGAATCGACTCAAGATCTGAAGCTATATAGTGCAAGATACTCAATTTATCTTTCCATTCCAATTTTGATACCTGTACAAGATTTAGTCGCAATGAACCTTTTATTGCCAGAGGCATAACTATAATGTAATCACCATAATCATTTCTTGATACACCAATACATTCCAAGAACGAAGGATTTCCGTAACCAATTTCACAATAATTCTTTAATTCCTGAATAAAATCTTGCACATTTTCGTTTGAATCATGAACAACTTTAAGTGCAATATCTTCACATGTATTATTAATTCTATCTAACCAAGTCGCACGATACACAGTTGCGAATCCTCCTTTTCCCAATTCCTCTATATCTTTGAACTCATTGTAATCAATCCAAGATAATTTAAATCTTTCATCGTCTAATACACTCTTAAGTTCAGGATTGATTTGATCTGGTGATTTATTAACTTTCAAAAGACTTCTATATTTTGTGAACCAATAATTTGCTTTTTGAATATCTCTCTTTGTTCCAATACCATTACGATAAAATCGAGCGACATTACTCATTGCCACTTCATCACCCATATCAGCAGATTTTTTATAATATTCAAATGCTTGATTATAATCATTATCAACTCCACTCCCATTTTCATAACAATTACCGACATTAACCATTGCATTAACATTATCCAAATCAGCGGATCTTTTATAATATTCAAATGATTTCTGGAAATCTCTTTCCACTCCAATTCCATGAAAATAACAAAAACCAACACCAAATATCGCATCAGAATTTCCTAACTCAGCTGCTTTCGTATAATATTCAAAACACTTATTTTCATCTTTCCTAACACCAATACCATATTGATTATTGTAACCAAGTGCACAAAGTTGTCTAGCGTCCATTTTTTTTAAAGAAGGAAAAAAGAATTTACGATAAAATAAAAAAAAAACTATTTTAATGTTTAATCAAGGTGATACAAAAGTTACGTCATAGTCACATTTTTGATTAGCCTTTAGTTTACTTCTATAGTTTATCAAAAAATGTAGAACTTGCATTCGTATTTAGTGTAACAAAACCATACCAAGAACAAAGTACAGTACAACGAAGTAAAAGGTAGCAAGTTGATTACGCAGTAAGTCAACAGATCAAAAAGATGGCTAAGCAGGGATACTGTATGCTGGTGGCAATCGGGTTAAGCCAGAATTAGCCTTTAATCCTAATCAGGATCTGAATTAGTTGCCTAATTTATAATCACAATGGAATACAGTACTAACAATACAGTATCTCCATTGTCGTAAGAATACGCACACTACTACATACAGTCTCCGTTAGAAACAAATTCGCACCCAAACCCTCCTGCCAATGTGAATCTGCATAGAATCCACATAGAATCTACCATTTCGTGGTAGCTTAAACTTCTCATATCCCGTCTCGGTTTATACATCAATTAGAAATTGGAACCGGTGAATAATTTTTCGAACATCGGTCAAAAATTTCAAGCATCGAAAATAAGCTTCATTCACTGAGTTTTTAATTCGGTTATCATCGAGTATCAGTGAATGTTAAAATTTAACTATTTGTTTTGATAATGACAACATAATGATACATTTTTTGATTGAAATTTAACCTTGATAATGATAACATGATTATATAATTGATAAATTATATATTAAAAATGTATTGATAGTAGTACAATTGAAAAAATTTTAAAAATTCATCAAACATTCAAACATCGGTCAAAATTTTTTCACCGATGCTCGAAATTCGAAAGTTTGGGATCAATGAATGCTCGAAATTCACCGGTTCCAATCTCTAACATCAATTGCTGCTTATTCTCAATAAAGATCATTCACTAAAATTTGATAACTGGTGCTACTATTCCAAATTATAATATATCTCACGCGTGCAATGCTTTTCGACAATTTTTTAGATGTATTAAACCATTTTTAAAAACCTTTTAAAACATTGGCGGAGGCTAAAATTTAAAATTTAGGATTAAAAATGCCGATTCATCAAGTTTCATAGAGATAACTTTTAAAGAAAAAATATTCACTTTATAAACTTTCGTTTATTATATACTTACAATTTGTAAATAAATATATATATATATATATGTAATTTACGTTCCTCATCTAATTTTGGTTAATGATATTTGGGTCTTTGCTTTTAAACGCTCCAAGGCTATATTGATTTTGTGAATAAAAATTAAATTTGCTAGCTATCTGGTAATCCAATTTGAATAAACTTTTTTTTATTTTGTAAATCTCAATAGAATCTACAAATTAAAAAAAAAATTTCATTCAAATTGGATAACTAGATGGCTGGCAAAGTTAATTTTTGTTCACAAAATCAATGTAGCCTCGGAGGGTCATTTTGATAGATTCCATTTTATCTAGTGAAATTAGTGTAAAATTAGTGAACCCCGAGACCTGAATCAAAGCCTCGTGATGTGATATAGAGCTTTAATCTAACACCATAATTGCTCGGACCAAATCTCACCACGCCTCGACCACTATTAGGGTTTAGGTTCCAGACACAGTTAATGGTTGAAGATTAAACTATTTTTTCTAGGCGATTTTAATTCTTAATTGGAAAATTTCGGAGTATATTAAGACATATCTCGTCATTTCGCTGCTTAAGAAATAAAGTAGATTGTGGTAATTCTTCAAGACCTTCTAAAATTAGAACAGTCAGATTCAACTCATATTAAGATCTGTTTATCAACTGGTCAAGCAATACATCAAAAAGTTGACACTGCCCTTGTATCTGAACTCTTCATTTAAGTTGCTAGTAAAAATGAGTCATACAAAAAGTTTCAATTGGTGTTATTTTTCTTCCACGAGAAATATTTGGCGATGATGAGCAGATTTGATACATGCTGACGTTTGTTTAGTTCCTGAACGTAGTAAAGTTAAACATACCCTCTATTTTCGCATAAAGACTGATAAACAGAGTTACAAGCTCTCATTAAAAATGATTCAAATAATGATAAAATGATGACAACTATAAGGCCAATTGTTGCCAAATATTTCTAACCCACTTGCTAAATATAAAAGAGTCCCTTTTAAATTTACCGCAGTAGCAATTACTTCTACCTAATAATAAATGATCATTAAATTGAATAACTAAACGTTGAATATTTAGATTAATGAATACCTTTCATGCTCATGCACTTTTAATTTTTTTAAAGGACTAAACTCACTATGATAAAATTTTAACTTCTTAAAAACTTTTACTTTATAGCTATTATATCAAAAATTACTCAACAAAATATTTGTAGATTTATTAAAATTAATTATAGCATTAAACTTTAAAGCAATATTTAAAATTTTATAATAAGATAACCTTTTTAACTTAATGGATAGCAGCACACCCTTTGTACTACTAGTAGTAAAGTTTTAAAAACTTATAAAAAATCCAAAAAATTATAAATTTAAATAATTTTTAGCAAAAATATTTATTTAATATTCTAGTTTAATTCTATTAAATTTATTTTAAAATTAATAATTAATTTATTTAAAAAAAGCTTTTTTAATCAAATCTATTTTTTAAAATTTTAATGTACTACCTGTAGTACACTTTTCAAAATTTTGTATATTATAAAATTATTAATGAATTTTATAATTTAAAAGTTTTATTATATAAAAAAATATTTACTGCTATTAAAAATTATTATAGTTTATATTATAAAAATATTATTTTCTTTTATATAAGCTTTAATTGCAAATCATTACTATATATAGTACTTAAAGTTGTACAAAGTTTAAAAATTTTTAAAAAATTTTTATTAAATAATTTGTTTTAATTTTTTAATAAAAGTTGTAAAAAACTTTGTTGTTTATTAAAATTAATTATAATTTTATTATGGAAAATTCTAATATACACCACAGGTGATTATCATCTGTAGTTAATTTGCCAATTAAAATCCAGGATCAGGTATAACATGTAAATCAATTTTGTGTAACAAAAACAAAGAATTTTTTAAAAAAATGCTTATATCTCAAAATTTTGTCTATGAAACCACTTTTCAAGCTCTAACAAAAAAATTTTCTTGCTAAATTTTACTATATATAAAGCACTACCCTAACCTCTAACCCCTAACCTCTAACCTCTAACCCTTACCTAACCCTAACATTAAAGAGGTTTGTTTTGTTTTTATTTATAAAATTATTATTTAAGCTAATATATTTTAAGCAATAGATGTTTAAAATTTAAAAAAAAAAATCAAAAATCTATCTTTATTATATAAAAACTAGATTAAAATTTTAAACAAAAAATATTTTTTATAAAATTCTAGAGAATACTTAATATTATAAAAAACTCAGATATGTAATTGCAAATAGTTAAGATATTTTTAAAAAATATTTAATAGAATATTTAAGTTTTAAATTAACGGGTAATTGGCTTTAAAGACTGTCACAATGTAGTACAATGTACTACTGGTAGTACGGTGTGCTGCTATCCATTAATTAATCTCCAAATAACCATATAAAAATCCTGATCTATATGTGAATAAGCAGAACTTACTTTTGCTAATATAAATTTTTTTCAGTCAGTGTTTACATAGTACCTGCCGGATAACTATAGAAAGATATAATTTCACATTCATGAAATGTTCTGGATTGGTTAGTGACTGTTAAGGGTTAATTCGATACCAATTTTTGAGAAAATAAAAAACAATTTAACTTTTAATTTATGACTTAGATGCCAGTTAAAACAGTTATGAAAATATTGCTTTAAATAATATTTCACATTAATTTTTAGATACAAATCAGATAAATTTATAAAATTGGGTTTAAAATTTTATTGCCGGCAGAAAGTATTTGAATTACAAGCATTCCATGTTTATCTTATCATCCTCAAAATTCATTATTTTTTTTTAATAGCACACAATATATATATATATATTGATTATGCCTAATCATGTAAACAATGACCAATTTATTTTAAGTTTTCAAACTCTATAAAAAATAAAACTATTAGAATACTGTATTCAGTCTGGTACAGAATTTTATATTATAGTAATATTCGCTTATTTCATGTCAGTACTTTTGCATTTCACCTTTTTATTGGTTTGTTAGTTTCACATGAATCGCATATTTCCTTTCCAAAAAGTTTTTTTTTTTTGGCAAAAATAAACTGTTTTCAATGTAAAACCTTTAGGCTTCATCTAATACTATAGAAGAAAATAATTTGTCGTTTCTTGATATACTCTGACGTTTTAGGATTGGTTGGTACTATTAAGGGACATTTTTAACTTTAATCAATATTTAAATATGCAGATATCATGGCCGTCCAATAATTAATTTAGATACAAATGTGAAACAGAATTCTTATAAAAATTTGGTTTGTCAAGTTATTTAGCTAATCTCAATCATTTTAGAATCAAAGGTTGTATTTTATATAAAAGTTAAATGTAAATAAAAGATTTCAAAGAATATATGATACAGATATTAAAAATAAAATAAAATTGATTTTATAGATTTCTTAATTCCAAGAAATAAGCCAACTATAATATAACAATCAAAAATTTACAGATTAAGTAGAAAGTAAATATTTATCTCAATAATATAATGTAATATTAAAAATTTTTGACAGCTAGAAAAAATTACAAGGGTTGACCTTCCTAAGTGCATGTTACTTAAACACATAATTAATATATGTTTAACATAGCTTAATAATTTAAATATTATTTGAGAATTCGCGCGAGATCCCTACATATTAACCGGTTTACTAATACATTCAGAAAATTTTTTGGTATCATATAGCTTACTAGTATACATGTCTTGTGAATGTATTTGTTTAATCTGTTCTGGTTTAATCTTATTAGCTTCAAAAAACCTGTTTTTTGATTTCATTATAATCTTCTTGATCCATTTCATCTAACCAATGTGTTATTATTTCAATAATTTTTAAACTCCCAATCTACAAAAGCTTTATATGGACATTATAAGATACCGAAATTCTCAAATTGTGCGCTATTTTAAGTTATGATCCGAATTAAAAATAATTTAGACAAAATTCGAAATTACACCACTGCCTAAGTGGTGCTTTGTAAACGTTATCAAATAATATGTTTAGAATTGGTACATATGATGAGATACAAATTAAACCGGAACAACTACCTCAATATCGGCATCAAAAAATTCCCTTTACGTAATTAGTGGCCAATAAAAGTAAATCTCCTTCAACAGCAAGAATTCGAATTACAGACATTTCGTATTTTTCTCATCATTTTCAAATACATTTTTTTACTCGATTTTCTTTTTAATCTCAACCTTTCTTTACCATGATTACTAATTTTTATATCGAGTCTCCTAACTCTATAAAGAATAATTTGGCATAGAATTTGGATAGTGTATAATTTTTGCATTTAATTTCATGTCGGTGTTCTTTATAAGTTAACCACTTTTTTTTGCCTTCATTTATTAATTTTTTAACCTTTTATTAGTTTCGCCAGGTTGCTCCTTCTCATTTCAAAAATTTTTTGGCAAAATTCAAAACTAGTTTCCGACTTTGCCAACGCAAATCTCTAAGTTCATCTAATACCTATAAAAAGATGGGCTTTTACCGTTTCATGAAATGTTCTAGATTTGTTAGTATTGTTAAGGATGAATTCAGATACCAATTTTATAAAATAAAAAAACATTTTAACATTTTAATTTTTAATTTAGATACAAAGTTAAAATAGTGTTCTAATGAAATTTTGCTTTGATTTTTAATATAGTGGTATTCCGCATTCATTTTTAGATTATTAATTATATTTTCATAAATTTAAATGCAAGTAAAAGATCAATGGATGGATAAGGTAAATATTCAATAAAAAAAAGATAAAGTTAATTTTAAAGGTTCTTAACTTCCAAGAAACAAGCCACCAAAATACATATGATAAGAATAACTTAAAAAATTTATAGATTAAGTGAGAAGAAAAACGTTTATTTCTGTAATACAATAGGATTAGATATTATAATTAAGAAAAAAAAATACTAGTTGTACCTTCCTAAGCGTATGTTACAAAAATACATGCTTATATGATTTGTTATAAATTTGAAATTTGCATGAGATTTCTACATACTCATCGGTTTACTAATGTATTCTGTAAATTTATTCGTATCATATAGCTTGCTCGTGTACATGTCCTGTGAATGCAATTGTTTACACGGTTTTGGTTTAATCTTATTAGCTTCTGAAATTTGTTTACTGATTTCATTATCATCTTCCTGATCTATTTCATCTAACCAACGAGAGATTCTTTCAATAATTTCTGTTGCAGTTGGTCGTTTATCAAAATCTTTATCCATACATTTCATAACAAATTCAATATAAAAATCAGGACCTAAACATTTAGGTCTTGATCCACTGATAATTTTTGATACAAGATCACCATTAAACGGAATTCCATCAAATGCTCTTTGTCCGGTCGAAATCTCTGTCGCGATAACTCCAAGACTGTAAATATCTGATGCTTTAGTATACGGCTGACCCACCAAAACCTCAGGTGCTATATACGGCAGAATTCCACAAATTTTTCCTTCCGCCACTTTTTTAGAAAGTCCAAGATCTGTAATATATGCATTGTTCAACTTTTCTTGCAAAATGTTTCCGCTATGTAAATCTCTATGAACGAGCTGCTGCGAATGAATTGATTCGAGATCCACAGCTATACAGTACAAAATATTCAATTTATCTTTCCATTCCAATTTTGATACTTGTACGAGATTTTGTCGTAACGAATTTTCTACTGCAATCTGCATAACAATAACATAATCACCATGATCGTTTCTTGATACTCCATGATAGTTCAAGAATGAAGGATTTTTGCAACCAATTTCACAGTAATTCTTCAATTCCTGAATAAATTCTTGCTTATTCTTGTTTGAATCACGAATCACTTTAAGTGCAACACTCCACCACGTACTATTAATTCTATCGAGCCAGCGTGCAGAATATACAGTTGCGAATCCTCCTTTTCCTAGTTCTCGCATAATTGTGAACTCATTATAATCAATACAAGATAATTTAAATCTCTCATCGTCTAATATCCGCTTGAGTTCAGGATTAATATTATCAGGTGATTTATTAGTTTTCAAAAGACTTCTATATTTTGTGAACCAATGATTTGCCTTTTGAATATTTCTCTTTGTGCCAATACCGTTACGATAACATCGAGCAACATTATTCATTGCTACCTTATAGCCCATATTAGCAGATTTTTCATAATATTCAAATGCTTTATTGTAATCTTTAACAACTCCCCTACCATTTTCATAACAAAAACCAACACTATTCGTTGCATTAGCATTATCTAAGTCAGCCGATCGCTTATAATATTCAAATGATTTTTGGTAATTTCTTTTTACTCCAATTTCATAAAAATAATATTCACCAACTGCTTGCATCGCATCCGAATTTCCCAACTCGGCTGCTTTCATATTATATTCAAAAGCCTTCTTTTCGTCTTTCTTAACACCAATGCCAAATCGATAATTGAAACCAACTGCATAAACCGCACCCAGATTTCCTAACTCAGCTGCTTTCATAAAATATTCAAAAGCCATCTTTTCGTCTTTCTTAACACAAATACCATGCTGATAATTGTAACCAAGTTTATAAAGTTGTTCAGAGTCCATTTTTTTTTAAAGGAGAAAAAAATTCATGCACCAAATAAGATACAACTTTAATTGTCCGGAGCGTAACGGAGGACATTTAATGTTTAATTAAGGTTAAACAAAAATTACATCAATAGTTACATTTTTGATCAGCTTATTAGTTGACTTATATTGTTTATCAAGAAAGTAATTTTAAAAAATTTCCATATCTAGACGCATGCAGATTTGTATGTACTGTACCGATACCATAAGTAGATGATAATTTTGCTACGTATAGAATTAATTGGCTAGTAATATGCAGAAGCTCTCTTGATTGTATAGCAATGCAGTTGCAATTGAATTTAATAGTAAGTATATAATTACTATGCAGTTACTACATATTTAGATATTTAAGTTTCTGCAAAGTGTATCCGCCCAGGATTTTTGGAGACTACCCGTAAAAAAAATTTATATCAATGAATAATAAACTTATTGAAATTTATTGGAAACACAGAAGATAACACGAAAAGTTAATTATAATTCTGCTATAAACAATGGATATTAACTGCCGGGTTGCTTCGTAAATGTAGTCATCAAATTTATTTACAGAAGTTTACTAAAAGTCTTAAATATTAAAATTTTTTTAAATATCTGGACTTAGCATTGATATCAGAGAATTTTATCATATAAATCATAGGAATTTTTTTAAACATCATAACATTCACCTCAAACACTTCTTTGATCTAAAGAATAAAATATTTAAAAAATTTTGCTTTATAAAATTGTTACTAATTGATTCAGAAACTTGGTGTTTCCTACTGATCATTGTTTTCGAGGTAGAACTAGATTGACTATTAAATATAATATTAAATGGTTACGTATATTCAATCCAGCTTATTAAATTACTCGGTCGTGCATATCCGTCTGACTTTTAATATCATAGATTACTTAGCTGATGATGCTTTATTGATAGATTAATACGTAGTTGAAAATTATATCTAAACGTGGTTACTATTACACATTATATTACGATGAATTTATAAGTTGGGATCTTGGTACATAACAACGGCGTGGGTAGATTACTGATGATACATGATTGAAAATGCATGTACAGTATCCTATCGTAAATAAGTACCACACCCTCTACTACTCTTTTTTAAATGTCAAATTATTCCCGCTAATCTGATATTTAAAAAGTGGGTAGAGGGTGTGTTGCTTATTCATGATAGAATACAGTATTATGTAAATTTTTTGTTTTCAAAAAAAATTGCACACGAATTAATGTTATGTCATTTTCAATTTTCACCGATTGAAATATAACCCGAGATTCTTGATGGATTTCAGAGTTAAAATGTGGAAATTTAATTTTGATTAAAATAGGTGACATATGGGGTCTTTGCCTTGAAAATGACCTTACGGGACTATGTAGATTTTATGAATAAATATTAAAATTTCTGGCCGTTGTCGGAGGTAATATGGCAAATTCTGTGATGTCACGAGACCCGTAAAAAAAAAATAAAAAAAATACTCGACTTGCTTATGACACAAATTGCCCTAAGGGGTAACGGCCTTTGCAAAGCCCCAAAGAAGACTTAATGGAGCAAGTGCCATACCAGCCTTCGGGAGAAGACTACGGCTAAATTATGGCTAAAACGTGGCTAAAACGTGGCTAAATTGAGGCTTTAAGGTCCCAAGACCAGGGTAAACCGGGAAAACTAAGACTGGTGGGAAAATTAAGTCCGTGGCAGGCCCATCCTTCTGAAATTAATTAACCAAGAAAGGTCGAAAAAGGGATGATGATCTAAAGATCGTTCATCAGTATGGGGCAAAGCAGGAAAAAGACGTGGCAGTGTTAGAACGCCACTGGCAATATCATGGGGGGGAAGGATAGAGTAAAGGGGTGCAATCACGTCATAATAACGATGTAAGAGGCGAGACTTAGAATTCCATAGCTTCATTTCGTTTTTTTCCTTCGTTTTTTTTTGTATAAATAGCGTAGCGATTTGCTACAGTTGTAAGGGCATTGAAGTCCAACTTCAGAATAATAAAAGATACGATTCAAATAAAACCAGATACCTTTCGCATACAAAAGTCATTCATTTTGTTCTACAACCATATTTCATAAACCAATTCGCCTTACCTTTGCCAAATCTAAAATCACCGCCTCTAGTTTTGGTTTGTTGTGTGGTTGTGTGGTTTTGTGTTGATTGATACCTATCTTCGTATTCTCATTTAGCCTCCGACACCGTCCAATAATCTAATTCAAAAAATTTTTTTTTATTTTGTAGAACTTATTAAGCTTTATAAAATAAAAAAAAGGTTATTTGAATCGGATTATTGGATAACTAGTAATTTTAATTTTTATTCATAAAATCTATATAGTCCCGTAAGGTCATTTTCAAGGCAAAGACCCATATTATTTTCGAATAAGTTTGCATCGATTTTTATTTCGTTTTCCGATAGATTTGAATTAATGATCAGGGAAAGTCGGATTTAGGGTATTCTCAAGCACCTCACTCAATGGATCTGAAGCAAAATTTTAATAGTCGGAAATTGATTAAATTAACCAAGTGAGTGAGTTGCCATTTAGATGAACAGATCAGCAAGCTACAAACCATCTCGCTCAAGCATTACTTTCACATTTTTCATGCTAAACAGCGAATTCTCAACAAAAACAACTACTTTATTTTTAATGCTCGAGGCAAATAATTGATATATACTTTGATATGAACGTAATAAATGCAACCCAACTTTTAAAGTTTTTTAATCAAACTATAATGAATACTACTATTCCGTTTTTCGCTCACCTAAATTTAATAATTTTTCAGCAAGGATGACCCAAAACTGAAGGATTTGGGCAGACATTTTTTCTATATTTAACGAATTATGAAGGTTATAACTTTTTTCGAAAATATTTTCGCATTACATATGCTACTTCAATACAAATAGCAACTGCATAATACTATGGATTGCCTACACAAAAAAATTTTATTTGTTTCCGTAAAGCAATTTTCGCCAACGAATCCATAAGATGATTCTATTACTATTGCAACAAAAATTTAATTGGTAAAATCATTAAAAGGTAAAGCCAATGAAACTGAAGTTGAAAAATTTTTTCACTAGGTTTTTAGGAAGCGTAGAGGATAATGAAAAATAGAAAGGGTACGCTCAAGCATTTAATTCTATTAATTGTGACGATTGAGCATTACCTTGATCATTATTTAATTAATTGATTGAACAAGGCAATATTTTCAGTTTCAGGATCAAACGTCAACGTTTTAAAAAAAGAATGTCTTGTTTAAAAAATTAGTATTTATAAATTACTTATTTAAAAAAAATAGAATCTATAAATTACTTATTTCAAAAAAAAAATGTCACTAATTTAATTCAGAAACCTGAACATTAGCTCTGAACCACCCCATTACATGAATATATAATATTTGTCTACTTGTAGATTTTTTTTTTAAATTTAAATAGAATACTACCGTATTTATAGTATAGCTGTCTTAGCTAAATTATTATCAACCAGAAAAAATCCATAGATCTTCCATGGCTGACCATACTATTTTAACCGTTAGTGAAATAAATGGGTCTCGCTTAAGTTAAAGTCTAAATTTGAGAATTTGTTCGAAATCTCCATTTCACGTAATCGGTTTACTAATATATTCTGAATATTTTTTCGTTTCATATATCTTGCTAGTGTATATGTCTTGTTGATGTGTTTGTTCAATCTGTTCTGGTGTAATTTTATCAGCTTCCAAAAATTGATTTTTGATTTCACTATCATCCTCCTGGTTTATTTCATCTAACCAACGAGTGATTATTTCGATAATATTTTTTGCAGTAGGTCGTTTATCAAGATCTTTATCCATACATTTCATAGCTAATTCAACATAACAATTTGGTCCTAAACATTTAGGTCTTGATCCACCAATAATTTTTGATGCCAGATCACCATTAAACGGAATTCCATCAAATGCTCTTTGTCCGGTCGAAATCTCTGTTGCGATAACTCCAAGACTGTATATATCTGATGCCTGAGTATACGGTTGACCCACCAAAACCTCAGGTGCCATATACGGTATAATTCCACAAAATTTTCCTTCCTTTACTTTTTTAGAAAGCCCAAGATCTGTAATATATGCGCAATCCGAATATACTTGCAAAATGTTTCCGCTGTGTAAATCCCTGTGGATGAGTTCCTGCGAATGAATCGACTCAAGATCCAAAGCTATACCGTATAAAATATTCAATTTATCTTTCCATTCCAATTGTGATACTTTCACAAGATTTTGTCGCAACGAACCTTTTGGTGCAATCCCCATGACAATAATATAATCACCACGATTATTTCTTGATATTCCATAATAGTTCAAGAACGAAGGATTCGCATAACCAATTTTACAGTAATTCTTCAATTCCTGGATAAATTCTTGCTTGTTTTTGTTTGAATCACGAATCACTTTAAGTGCAACATCCCACGCCGCATTATTAATATTGTCGAACCAAGTTGCCCAATATACAGTTGCGAATCCTCCCTTTCCCAATTCCTTAATATTTCTGAACTCATTATAATCTATCCAAGATAATTTAAATCTCTTATCATCTAATATTCTCTTAAGTTCAAGATCGATATAATCTGGTGATTTATTAGTTTTCAAATAACTTCTATATTTTGTGAACCAATAATTTGCCTTCTGAATGTCTCTCTTTGTACCGATACCGTTACGATAACATCGAGCAATATTACTCATTGACACTTCATTATCCATATTAGCAGCTTTTTCATAGTATTCAAATGCTTTATTGTAATCTTTTTCAACCCCCAATCCATTTTCATAACAAGTACCAACACCATTCATTGCATAAACATTCCCTAAGTCAGCTGATCGTTTATAATATTCAAAAGATTTTTTGTAATCTCTTTCTACTCCAACTTCATGATAATAACACATACCAACATCGTGTATCGCAACCGGATTTCCTAACTCTGCTGCTTTCATATAATATTCAAAAGCCTTCTTTTCGTCTTTCTTAACACCAATACCATATTGATAATTATAACCATGTTTATAAAGTTGTTTAGATTCTTGCTTCTTAAATAAGGAAGAAAATTTCATGTTTTAAGTAAAATAGATGCCTTATTTTTCCGGAGCGTAACGGAGGGGAGGGCATTTAATATTTAATTAAGGGTATACAAAAATTACATCAATAATTACACTTTTGATTAGTCTATTAGTTGACTAATATCGTTTATCAAAAAAAGTAAGTTTGAAAACCTTTCATATCTAGCCGCATGCATATAAATGACGGAGTGCATGGTTTCCTGCCATCTAAATGCAAAATCTTGCATTTTATTGGGCGTTAAAAATCTATGAATTCACATGTCAATTTGCAGTGCTTTGCTGGTGTAACATTCGTGTATGAGCATACCGGATTTGTATTCGTATTACTAATAATATTTTATCAACTCACCAATAATTACAACTTACTTCGCGGAGATTTTAATTACAGGTAAGGTTATTTTTACAGTCGATTAATTCACAGTTAGTATGTTTCAATTTTTTTTTTTTTATTACCATTTATTTATGGGCTGCACACTTTAACTTTTTTTAGTGGATCAGATCCGAAAAAATGTATTCTGAAACGTGATCTAAGTGGAAAAATACCAGGAACGTAGCCATGCTTGCATAACGGAGTGTACCAGGAACATACGTACGTACGTACGTAGTCATTCTTGCATAACGGTTAACTGCCATCTAGAATGGTATATACAAAATCTTGCATTTGATTGGGCGTTAAAAATTCTGTTCCGTGTTGGTGTAACATATTACAGTACCTATGAAACCATTAACAGGAACAGGTCATACAATCATTGTATTAGCAATCATTAACTTGGCAATGAGAATAAAGATCTGAAACGAGAACGCAATTAGGATCCCACACCAACAGGCCGCAATTTGGGACCCAACCCTACCTCCTAAAAATCCGTCATTTTTTATAATTATAACTGCTGATTATCATTATCACATACAGTACATGTTCATGCTTTACGGCGTAATTATTAATTGCTACTGATGTACTTGTGAACCCATCGACAAGAATAGTCAATTCCGGAGGCGATATGATCTGAATGCACGCCAGGATTCTGTACAGATCATGTCGGTCATCATCCAATTGACCAATCAAAAATTGATCTTTATATAAATTCTAACAATTTTATTAAAAGTTTTTAAATTTAAAATAGCAATATCTTTACAACCCGCTAATTAAGTTCAATAATTTTTTTATATTCATTCTAATGACTTGTAGAATTAAAATATAAAAAGTTTTATCGAATTACATCAGGTGGTTGTCGAGATTTAAACTTGAGTCAGGGTTTAAAACATTCATCAATTAGAAGCTGCAGCAAATTTTTTTAAAATTTTAAACGAAGATATCTCGACAACCTCCTGATAGAATTTAAAGAGTTTTTTTATTTTAATTATACTAGTTTGCGGAATTAAAATAAAGAAATTTTATTGAATTCCATTAGACAGTTGTTAAGATATCTTCGTTTAAAGTTGAGTCAAGATTTAAAATGTTTAATTAGAAGCTGCGGTAAATTTTTTTTAAACTTTAAATGGATATCTCGACAACCTCATAGAATTTTTTATTTTAATTCTGCTGGTTTATAGAATTATATCAAAAAAAACCCCCCATTGAATTCAATCAAGTGGTTATCGAGATATCTTCCTTTAAAGTTGAAAAATTTTACCGCAGCTTCTAATTGATGAACGGTTTAAATCTTTAAACGAAGTTATCTCGACAACCACCTAATTGAATTTGATAAAATTTTTTTATCTTATTCAACAAACTAGTAGAATTAAAATAAAAAAATTCATTGAATTCACCAGGTGGCTATCTAAATATCTTTGTTTAAAGTTTTAAAAATTGCCGTAATCTTGACTGACTTTAAATGAATATATCTCAACAACTACATGATGGAATTCAATTTTTTTTTATTTTAATCCTACACATCATCATCAGAATTAAAATAAAAAAATTATTAAGCTTTATTGGCGAGTTGTAAAGATATAAGATATTATTATTTTTAAATTTAACAAAATTTTTGATAAAATTGTTTATATCGATATGAAGATAATTTTTGATGTTACACATGTGATGATCGACATGATCGGCACAGAATCCGACGTGCGCCTGAATGTCTTTCCACAAGCAGTAATCTAACTTAACTAGGTTAGCAGGGTCTGTTAATATCCGGAGTAAATTATATAAAATTATATACTATATATATAATATATATATATATATATATATATATATATATAATATATATATATATATAGAATACATATTATATTATTAAATATATATAAGGCCACATACTATTGGTTCTCATAACCCGGCCGGGTCAAATTCAACAAAAGTTTGAAAAAAATTTTTTACTATATTTATTATC
>CAJVPY010001920.1:0-17729 GCA_910591965.1 Dentiscutata erythropus | reverse complement strand
AAAATCACGAATAACATAAATTCGTTATTGCACCTAAGCTTCCACTCATTAAAAAATTTGCTTTAGTATTATTATTTTTGGATCAATTACAAACTTGTATTACCGTTTACCACTGTATATAGTAATATCCCACCATGTAAGGTACCCTTCTTCACCAATAAAACCATTCGGTTCGTGAATAGTGGCCAGTACTAAAAATCAATTCAAAAGTACGGGTTTGGCAATATGGATATTATTTTTATTACTGTATGTAAATTTTGCCAAGCATTTTGAAAGAAAAAATACATACCAATATACAGTAAAGTTTACTATTCGAATGAAATTTACAAGACTTTCAAAATAACTGCATATATTAATAATATAGTCTAAATGACGAAATTTGTAATTCAGTTGGCATTAATAATAGGGGTAATCGTTTTATGTACTACATAAAGATAATACAAAAAAACTATTAATACGTACGTACGTATGTACATACCTGATGCGTACGTACGTATGTACGTACAGTACATACCTGATACGTGCGTACGTATATACATGCGTATATGTAATAAAAGTAACCGTTCAACTTTTACTCTACCTTTTAAGGACAAAAAAATGTCAAACCTTTATATCCCATCGTCACTAACGATCGATTGTCTTGAAGAAATAATCCATCATTTAGTGGATCATCGTTCATCTTTATTCTCATGCATATTGGTAAATAGATTATGGTGTAAACTAGCGATAGGATCACTATGGAGTAGACCATTTGAATATCATATTAATGTTAAAAGATTTTCTATGATCATTAAAACTTATATTTCATGTCTTCCCATCGCTGAGAAGCAAATGCTTAGATCTAAAAACAAAAGAATTCTACCGGAAATACCTACAGAAAAAACTTCTCTTAATATATTGGATCAGAAAAAAGTATATTCAAATAAGGATCATTTATTATTCAATTATCCGAAATATTTACGAATATTAGATTTATCAAATTTTCAGAATGGAGTAAAGCAATATCTTACCACAGTTACCACAGTCAACAACATCGAAGATTATCAATTAGTATCTTTTACTGTTCAAATATTAGTAAATTTTTTAATTCAATCCACAGACACTCTCCATCATTTAGTAATAAATAGTCCTATAATGCGGTTATTCTTTGACATTACTTTACTTCCAAACATTGATAAAATAAATCAAAAACTTTCTTCAATTTCAAAAATAGATTTATTCCTTCAAAGAAAAGATGCACCAGAAACTTATCAAGGATATATAAAACTTGTTGCTCATTTATCCAAACATTCCAGAAATTTAAACAAAATTTCTATTGTTAATGATTTTCAAGATTGTCAACCAGAAATTTTACGACATATATTTAAATTAATTGAAATTCAAAATTATCTTGAAGAAATTACTATTTGGGAATTTCAAAATCCTTCAACTTTTCAATGGATTTATACAGCTTTAAAAACTCAATCTCATTCTTTAAAATATCTTGGAATTAAAAGGTTTAGAAATTTTTCAATTTTTTTAGAATTTTTAAAATCTTGTAAATCTTTAAAATCTTTAGAAATTTTAGATTTTTTTGTTGAAGATGGTTATACACCTTTTTATATTCCTTTCAATTCTACAATTTCTGAAGAAATAAAATTAGAAAAATTTTCTTGTTGTGAGAATTATTCAAAATCTTCGGTATTTAGTTTAACAATGACAATAATTATTCGTATGGCAAATAAGAATTTAAGAGAGCTTATATTAGGGGATTCTACTGATGAATTAATAGAAGAAATTCAACAAAATTGTCCAAATATTATAAAACTTTCTTTAACCTTATATACTACATCTTTTGAAAAACTTCTTCCTTTATTATCTTCTTCAAAACTTGAATTTCTTTATTTAGAATCAAAATTTGATAGTTCTGCGTTAACACCTAATTTTATGCAAAAATTAGCCATATCACTTCCGAAAACTCTTTTACATTTGGGAATGGATCTTGGAATTGTTAATGAAGGATTACGATTATTTTTTGAAGAATATGGAAATTGTGGTGTTGCTTTATATACTATAGAATTATATAATTATTTATTAGATGATAGAGTTTTAGAATCTATCACTAAATATGCGAGAAAAGTTGGTGGTTTGAAAAAGTTAAAGATCAGTGAAGTAAATACTAATATTTCGGGAAAAGGTTTACAAGAAGCAAAAGATGTTATTTCAAGTGTTGTATTATTATAATCATTTAAATATGAAATTTGCTTGTTAAATAAGATAAAATATTATTTATTTTATAAATTTGTATAATACCAATCTTATAATATTATTTGACATGATTTTTTATTATTAATGTTAAAACATTTTGTTATATCCGTTTTTTTTAGAAATACTTATTTGCTTGTCACACAATGAAATAATCATACATAAATTAATGACTTTTACAATTTGATCCAAATTTTGAAATGTCGGGGTTTTCCTTCAATCTATTAAAAACTATTGATCCACGATTTCGTTTGGGCAAATTGATTTTTTCAAGAAATAAACATGAAAAAATATTGGATACACCAAATTGGTTTGTATATACAATGAGAGGCTCCGTACCACACTTAACTCCCGATAATTTACAAACTATTCCGGTTGATGCATTGGGGATAACTCTGGAGCATTTGTATACATCAACTTTATTTTTTTTTCTTTGAAAATAAAGGAATCTCATTGTACTCATTTTATATCTCATTGTATTTATTCTAACTTAAACATTTAGTCTTGAGGCGCAGCCTCCACCTTCAACTCATTTTGTGGGTGGAATACATAAATTTTTGAATCTTGAAGATTATTTATTGTTTTTTGATGTTCGAGACTCTGGAAAATTACAACATATTTCATTCAATACTGATAAATTTGTTTCCGTTGTTACTGATCAAGGATGTCGTAAAGTAAAATTTTTGTTTTTACTTTTATTTTTTTTTTGGCGGATGATTAATTTATTTTATTAATAACGAGTAATGAAACAACTTTTTTTCAAAGGTTACTCCTGAAGAATATGTAAGATACATGAATATATATAATCCTGATATATTTGCTAGCATGGCGGATTTAATATCTGTCAAGAATCCAAGTTTGAAAAGGGTTAAGAAATCCGTCGATAGAACATTAAATTGGTTAGATGAAACCTTGGAAAAAACAGAAGTATATTCATAAAATATTTCATATTTTAACTTGTTAAATATAAATTAAATAACTAATGACGTACGTGGTAATAATTAAAAGGAAGGGATCCATGTATTTGGTGTTGTAACTGGACATGATAGACATGAAGAACGTGTGAGATCAGCTCAAGAGACTGCAAGTAGAAATGTAGCCGGTGAGCAATATCACATCGATTTAGTATTTTAAAAATTTTATATAAATCACTATCATTAATTGTCACCTCTTATAATACAGGCTTTGTGTTAAATGGACTGGATCTAGACATGACTTCAAAAGAACGTTTAGATTTAATGAAAATCTCACTCAACCATCTACCAAAAAATAAGCCTCGTGTAGCATACGGTCTTGGGGCTCCAGGTTTGACCATTGTTAATACCTATATCAAATTCATAAATAATAATACATATTTTCATTAATAATTTTGATTTTTTTTTTTTTTTTTTAGAATATGTTCTTCTTGGTATTTTCGAGGGAATTGATATATTTGATACAAGTTATCCTTCAGAAGAAACATCTTTAGGACATGGACTTACATTTTTGATACTTGAAAATGGAATTCAAAATGAACAAGAAAAATTCATAAATCTTTGGGATAATAAATATAGAACAGATTTTAGACCAATTTTAGATGGATGTAAATGTTATGCATGCCAGAATCATACAAGGGCATATATCTATCATTTACTAGACACTCATGAGATGCTTGCTACTGTATTATTGATGAGGTTTGTGAATTTTTGTTTAATTAAAATAGGTTTATTTTGCAAACTTTATTAATAAATATTTTTATTTTCTATTAATAGTCATAATATATTCCATTATTTGCAATTCTTTAAAGACATTAGAAAGTCTATAGATAATAATACGTTTACAAATATTGCTATGCGATTTATTAATATGTATGGCAATGATATTAAAATGAATAAAACGGAAATAAAGAATTTCTTATTTTAAAAATTTGTTAAAAAATTTTTTGGGGACATCAAATATTGCAATGGATAAAATCAGCCTAATTTTTAATTGATTATACTATTTAATTAATAAATACTGTATATGTATTAAATTCAACGGTGTTGTGCGTTCATCAGCGTCGTATATACACAATAATCTTCTCTCTCAGAATGTCAGATCAACGTATAAACCTAAAATGCTTATTTCTTTGTCTTTAGTATTCTAATCAAAAAATATTCATTGTAAGTTTTACTATAGACGAGCAATGTCTTTGATAGATTCTATAAAAGTTCGTTCTAAGTGGTCATATGAATATTTCTGACTGACAAATTACAATTGGTGCTAATTATAAGTAACTTTACAAAGTCTCTCAAAAACGTTTATTGTTGCTTAATGGCATCTCGCACTATATTATAGCTAATAATTTCAACATGCCGTACATTACAAATTTTCATAGTCTTTCACACAATTGTACCGTGGTTTTGAAATCTTAAAAAGAATGAATTTACTGGAAAAAAAAAGTATGAATTATAATCAAAAAAGAAAAAATTTTTTTGAGCAAATCTTATCTAAATTTAGGTACGAACCACTTTTGTTTTCAACACTCTTAATTATGGGTTCACTAGTTAACTCATGCTGCAGTACCACGAATGTCATACGGGAGATGTGGACACATTCTATTATACTCAATAATATTCCTTCGCACGAAGTTCACACATGCAGAAAATACGAGATTAATAATCAAGTTCGTGATAAAGATAGTATGAATTATCTTGAAAAAATATATATATAACTAGTTTTTGCAGTAGTATTCTTCTATTCTTTAATTCTAATAATAGAGTTCTTCAATTAACCAATTTTTCTATATTTTTCCGCCTTAGCTTGACTTTTTAAATTTTTTCATATGTGAATGAATCTAACCAAGACGTTAAGTACCAGGACAAAAGTATCTCCAATATTTACCAGTTAAGAGATTTTATAGAAATCGATCTTTTATTTAATATAAAGTATATATATACATTATAATACAGTACTTATTAAATAATATAAAATATATATGTTTAATTTAACATGTTTCTTCTACCATCAATAAATAATCAACGCAAAAATTGATCAAAAATACTACCCAAGGATGCTCTCCAATCAATGCGCCAGTATTAATACTAAATTTATTCGACGAACCATTACCAGAACTTGGACTACTTGAGTTGAGGACGGATGATTAGTTAAGATCGAATGATTATATTCAGAATTATTAATATCATAAAGTCTACAAAAGTGGTTATTAACAGTATATAGGTATAAATGGACGTATAAACCGTAATAAAGCTCCATATTCCATGCTGTAAAAAACGATCACATAATTTCCGATCACATTAGAAATGTGAAACGATGGTGTAGGTGGTTTGATAGACGTTAGTAGCTCACCCACAAAAAATTTTCCGGTCATGTGGCTTTTTTATGGCACTAGCCAATTATTTTTCGAGATCAGGTGTAACGTGAAAATCAAAACAATCAAAACAATCGAATAAAACAAAAGAATTAAAGTAATAAATTGAG
The DNA here is from genome assembly GCA_910591965.1 of Dentiscutata erythropus. NCBI lineage: Eukaryota > Fungi > Glomeromycota > Glomeromycetes > Diversisporales > Gigasporaceae > Dentiscutata > Dentiscutata erythropus. Next base: position 12,026 of record CAJVPY010001920.1, on the reverse strand, counting down.
AGTTAAGGTTTGGGTTAAACACTTTGTTAAAGCGTTGCTATTATCAAAAATTTGCAAGGAATTTTTTTTGTTAATGCGCAGAAGATGATTTCATAGACAAATTTTTGAGTTTTTAGTGATTTTTTATAAAAAAAATATAAAAAGCGTAATTTTTACATTACACCTGATCCTGAAATTCAATTGGTTTGCGCCACGATAAAGTCATGTGACCAGAAAATTTTTTGTGGTATAATTACATAGGTTACAACATCTGCCCAAAGATCTAATTAAACAAGAAAACCAATTTTTATTTTTTGTTATTTATCGATGTATACAAAATGATTATCCATTAGAATTTATTGGTAATATGGACAAAATGCCTATGGTGTTTGATCTTCTGAGTAATACTACAGTTGATGAATTGGGTGCCTGATCTATTAGTATTTAAACAACAGGACACAAAAACTCTAACTTTACTGTAGTGTTGAGTTGCATGGCTAATGGAACAAAGCTTCCTCCTACTGTGATCTTTAAGCTTAAGAATATTCCCCATGGTAATTTCCCATTTGGAGTAGTTGTTCAAGCTAATTCTTCAGGATGGATGAATGAAGAAGAAATGCTTTATTGAGTTGAAAATGTTTGGGTTAAACGTGCACCATGCTCTAATCCACGGTCTCTACTTGTTTTGAACTCATTTAAAGCACATATAGTTGATTCTGTAAAATGTTGATTTGACAAAAAAAGAATTAATTTAGCTGTTATTCTAGGGGGACTAACAAAGCATTTGCAGCCTTTAGATGTTTCGATAAATAAATCTTTCAAAACTAAAGTAAGAATATCTTTTTTTTTAAAAAATTATTATTTACTTATTTATTGTTTGTTAATAAGATACAAAAACATTATAATGAGTAGATAGCTGAATTAATAAAGCAATTAACATCTACTAGTAAAATTAAGAGACCCTCTTATAAGACCATTATAAACTGGGTTAATACTTCGTGGAATGCAGTTGACATGGGTTTGATTCAATGATCGATCATTCAAGTGTTGTGGTATTTCTAACAATAGAAATGAGTCTGAAGATGAATTAATTTTTAATTATGAAAGTCTTGAAATATTAAATCAAATAAGTCACAATGTAGAATTTTTGAATAATAACGATAATAATGAAAAGAATGATATAGAAGAAATCGACCTTAGTGATGATTTTAATTATTATGATGAAAACGAAAAAAATTATCCAAATATATAGGACGATGAATGAGTACATATTCTTATTTAAGCATTAAATATGCCATGATTGAGAAATAAATAAATTTCATATCTACTTTTGCTTGAAACAAAAAGATTTTAAATGTACTCGTAAAATCAGACCCAGTAACGATTTTGTTCTAAACTTGCTATTTAAGTCAAGTTAAAAATACTTGCCATTTAAATAAAGCCAAAAATTTTTTTTAAAGAAAATTTTGTAACTTTGCTAAAATAATCAAATTGCAAAGAAAAAAAAAAGAAACATAAATATCTAGAACTTTGGATGAGATATACGCGTAAATAAAAATAATTTTTTGGAATATGATAAGACCATTCATTTTAATAAAATCGCACTTGCCGAATATTCAGGTGACTGATTAGTACCGAGATACTATTTAATTTAAAAGAAATTTTTTTTTGAATAGTACCCCGATACTATACTAGGGTGGTACTTTATCAGGGGGTACTATAGGCAGTGCTATACGGTAGTAAATTTTTAAATTTTGCTTTATTTTATATATTTATTTGGCCAAATTTATACAAACTTTATACAAACTTAGATCTACTGTAAGTTGTATTGGAGATCTTCGGGTTCTGGTAAAGCAGCCCTATAGGCTAGAATAATGAACAAATATAGGTGGGAGAACAAAGCAGCTCTATGGGCTAGAATGATGAACAAATATGGGTGGGCAGGTAAAGCAGCCCTATGGCCTATAATGATAAATAAATATGGGTAGGCAAAGCAGTTCCTGGGGCCAAGGTGATAAATATAGTAGAAGGAATAAAAAAAAAATAAATAAAGCATTTTAATCTAAAAGAGTAAATAAAAATATAATATAAATAATTAATGCTTACCTACATGTATTTAAATTTTTATAAAGTTCAACAATTCATTAATGTTTTTGCATTTCAATGAAATAAATAATTATTGAAATACGTATACATGTGATTGCATCAATTTAGGTGAATGTTTAAAACTTTGAATGAAGATATCTCAGCAACCACCTAATAGAATTCGATAAAAATTTTTTTACTTTAATTCTAATAATTAGTAGAATGAAATAAAAATAATTACATTGAATTCTATTAGGTAGTTGCTAAGATATCTTCATTCAAAGTTTAAAAAAAAAAATTTGGCACAGCATCGATTTAATTGGATGTTTATATTAATAAAAAAACATTAGAAAAGCAACTATGCTTCTATAAAACATCCCCAACCCTATCCAGCTAATATGCTGAAATATAAAGATATGTTAGTGTTAATATTCTCTATACCGTAACATTCCATATGATTTCGGTGCCTTGCATTTAAAATCTGATCCAAGAATAAATGCTGGATCTGATTACGTACGTACGTACGTACTTATCATGATTCTCGAAGATCAAATTTAATTATGTATCACAACCAATTTTTCGCTTAGCATTACACCTATACTATAGAAGATCGGTATATATTATTGCCCTTGAACGTTTTCAATTAACAACCTTGCCCATATTTACCTTATATAGAGTCCTAATAGCACCTTTTCTTTTTCTTTTAGTAGCGTCAAAAGAAAAAGAAAAAAGAAAAAAGAGAGACAAGATTATTCATTATCCACAACAAGAAGGTTGAAAAACTTAAGCAACTAGATTGAATGTTAACGTTTGCCCAAAAATTCAGTGTAGAGTACATTTTTTAACAAATGAAAACCACATTGACACATTGCGCCATTTCTTTTAATAATGACAAAAAATATACCATCCGAAAATAAAAAAAAAAAAAAGGCAGGCTGTTTTATTATCCATTATAATACTTGTTGGTTCGCATTACTGCATTAAGAACAAAGCAGGACTAACGTTAGCATCGCCTTTTATTTTATTAAAAAAGTATTTTACCACCTTCTACCAAATAGTATAAAGAATTTAATCCGAACATTGCCTGAGAATGTAAAGCCTTGTTATGGAAAATTACAAATAATTACTCCCGTGTGACAACGCGACACAAAAATCAGGATCATTATAAAATCGAGTTTAATCAAGAATTAATTTCATAGGACGAGTATATAAGGGGTTAAATGTGAAAGGGAAGAATGAATCATTGAAATATGCCTTGTTTAGAATTAACATAGTTAACATCCGGATTTATCCTCTTATTATACGAAACCAGAATTTATACTAAGAAAACATTAGATCCTGAACATGAACGATAATAACTAATACGTAATGCATCTCACATTAGCGTTAGTATTTAGTTATTTCACGTGTAGGATACAGTATGTCACAAGTACGTACGTAGAAGCTATTACCGAATTTTATTTAATCAAGAAATCTATTTTTCTCTATTTCTCTCTATATTAAAAAGGTTTGTTAGTTTTTAATGTAATAATCTATTTGATTTGTATTGATTCTTAGTTCAGATTAAATTACCAAGATATTAAAAAAAAAAAGAAAAAATAAATTATAAAATTCCAATCTTTTGTATTATCGGTTTTATCAGTACAATTTCAAGAGAATCAATTGCAGCCATTTAACAGTCCTATGCGAAAATATTAAATAAAAGTACAACAAAAAAAAATATAATAAAATAAAGAAATCCTCCTATTGCCCACCAGATTTAATATAAACTTGGATCAAATTTACAAAGCTATAGACCTACGATATCTTGGATTTGGATTTAATAATCGTCGTTGACCGGTTTCAAAAGATGCAAATTGTTGTGCCAACTTCGCACGTTTTGATTGTACTACTACTAAAGGGATTGGTACAATTTCACATATCAAAGCAATGATATCCAGCATTAGATATATTACTATAGGTCGATTTTGTGTGGACCATAAAACAGCTATTAGGAAAAAAAATTAATCATTATCATTTGAAAAAAAAAAATTAACAATTATCAAAATAATTAAAATAATTAATTAAAATAATTAAAATAATTAAAATAATTAAATAATTAAAATAATTAAAATAATTAAATAATTAAAATAATTAAATAATGAACTTACCGCAAATACCGTATTGTGCTAAACTACCTACATTCCAAAAGATGAGGACTGTCAACAGTTTTCCCGGTGGACAAATAAAAGCTTTATCACCTTCAAAGATATACCATTCATAATCTTTGTGAACACTTTTTTGTGCATCTCTAATATCAAGAGGAGGATAATCATAACCAAGTTGTCGACGGCTTTTTAGATTTGCTCTATATATTTTAACTGCTCTTAAAAAATTGGCTATTCTTTTTGGATGTAAGAATAATGTAAAAATAGTAAATCCGGCATTTATGACCTACACACATTTAATAATTTAAATTAAAAAAATAGCATCCTACGATTAATTATTTTAATCAATTATATCATTATCACCTGTAATAGGCATTCTATCCAAAAAACTTTAGGAACTTTTGTAATTATATGAATCACATCCACGAAAATAAGGGTGTACAAAGTCAACACCAGAGCAAGTCGAAGATATTTGAGAAGATTCAATAATCGTTTGCATTGTCGAAAAAATGATTTACATGCTGCTAAACATCCTTCTTTATCACATATTGTCGAGGATTCTTCTATAGTTGGTTTAAGATTTGTTTGAGTTCCAACATCTGATGTAGATTTTCTACGTGGTTTATTTTCAAAATGTTTTGCTCCATTCTTACTCGGTTTTGAATCCAATGAAGTACGAACTGGACTATGTATCGTAGTTATCATTTATGTTGAAAATTATAATAAAAATATTTAAAATGTGTTACTGAATTATATGCATCTGATCTCGCGTTTTCTCCTGCTAAAAAATTTTTATATCATCAAAAAATTTTTATTGAAAAACAGGCTATACACTTTCGAATCATTAATTATCATAACATTAATTACACGCGAAATTTTTAATTAATTTCACTTGCGAAACTTTTAGCATTAATCAGAGTACAAAAAAAAAAAAAAAAAAAAAAAAAGAAAATATAAAGTTCAAAGCCCCAAAATTATATCATAGCTTGAAAAGAACAGGGGCTTTTTTATACTTTATCATCTTCTTAATATTGTCCCTTCATTTAATTTCCATTTGTGGCTAACGAATACGGAAACCACGCCTTTCATTTACAACGAATTCATACATTAATGACCATTAATGACTGATATAGGTTTTGTTAAACTGGCACGCCTCACTTTTCCGTGTTCCCGCCCGGTACATTGATGGCAATCAAACAAGTTAGTGGCCAAGGTTAGAGCAAGAACAAATATCGTCAGCTGATTTTAACGAAAATCTCAAAAAAAAAAAAAAAAATTTTTCCTCGTCAGTATTATTAATAATATTATTAAAAAAAAGTATTGAAAAGAAGGGTCGATTTTCTAGATCTGGATCTGTTCCGTTAATTGTTTTAGAGACGGTTCGGTCGATCATATACATTATTTGAATCGTTATTAGTCGATCGTTATTTATATATTAGTCGTATCATTCGCGCACATTATAGCGCAAAGGTAGCTTAGAAAGTTTAGCAGGTAATTTAAAAAATCCTTCATTTTCATGTGGCTACGGTTTATTATTAATAAAAGTTAATATCGGATGGATTTAAATTGATTGTTATTATAATATAAGGGAATGCCATATAAAAAACAATCAATTATATACATGCATACAATAAGTTCACTGCATAAAACAGCCTCATCAAAGCAAAGCCCTCAGGAAATATTCCTTGATACAATTATTCTCCCCTATCAATCGTTACTCTTAAACACTTTTTTCGTCAAAGATTGCTTTAATAAATCCGCAGCTGATCTATTAGCGATTAGCGTAAGCTTTGTTAATGATCATCCTTCTACCCAATTCATCGGCATTGAAAACAAGGTATGAATAAACTATACGAATAGAAACCACATTGTGGCTTTCTTATCTATCTAATACGACAGCATAAATGAACTTTTTTTTTTGAGTTGGTAGTCCGAGATGAGTTTATTTAAAGGTAAAATGTATGTTTGGATTGACATCTCGGTTACCAGACAAACCGAGGCTCTTTGATGGTGAATACCAAAGATCATCAATGCGACAAACCAGTCAACTAGTACGAACTAGTACGAATACCAGGATCAACAGTAACAAAATTGTTGATATTCCAACAACTTTTAATCTCGTCAGATTTTTACATGTTTTGGTCATATGATTTACGTAATTATTTTTCTAACAGAAACCATAAATAATCAATGCAAAAGCATCATTGATATTAAATATTGTCATATCACTTATTTCAAAATGAGCACAGTCTGCCTATAAAATAGATGTGATATGTGATAAAATCTAAAAGCACACATGCTAACTTCTAATTCATGTTTAATATATGGCCAATTATATATATATATATAGTATGGTTTTTAAATTTTGCACTATATACTATATGCAGTATTAAAACAGAATTTAAATTGATTTGGAATTTTTAAGGTTAGAGTTGGGATTTTTAGGTATAATTATTTCATTCTAATAAATAGATTCTTAATCTATTATGATTCTATTCCAAATTACAATATTAATAATTTGATATTTTTCAAATAAAATCAAATTTTAATATAATACCCGAAGCAATGCGAGGGTTAATTGCAGATAAACTTATATTTTTCTATTTATTTATTTAATTAATTACGAGATTTTTTAAATTGAAAAACCTCATAATCATTCATATTCTCATCTCCCAGATCGTAATCGGTGAATACAACATTGTCAAATTCGTATAATTCTTTAAACCCGTTTATAAGTTAGAAATTTAGATTATATAATTATATAAGTGAACGCGTAAAAATCTTATTTTTTACTTGCCATAATCATCCATAACCTCCCTGGATCGATAATCATCTGGATCAATCTCTGGAAATGATAATTCATCATACTTTATATTTTCAAACTCGTACGCAGTAACACTAGGCAGTTGTCGTAATGGTTCCCAATCAAACTTAAGGTCTTCATCCAATGGTTCATAGGGTATTTCTTTAAGAGAATTTTGTAATTATACTTTACCACCTCAAAATAAATCCACCTAGACCTCTACAAACCTTTAATTGGTGAAGGACAATATTCAATTTCAGGCACATCAGCCTCCTCCTCGCTTTGTTTCATTATTAGATTCTCTACTGTGCATTTTAAATTTTGTTGTTTTGTGATGTCATTTTCTTTTAATTTCGTTCGATCTAATGAGCTTTTTGATTGCTTTGTGAATGCTACTGCTGGTGTGCCAATATAACCATCTTTATTATGTCTAACTGTCTTAATCTGTGGTGTTTTATTGGTTATGTCGCGTAACGCATTTACCGGCGTTCTCACTCGTTGACTATACTTTGCTAGCGCGTTTTCCTTGCCATCAGTTTGACGCGACATTATTTCAGGAGTCTAAAAAAATTTAGGTTAAACTAACTCTTATAAATATAGTGTTACTATGGGCTGGCCAATCAGATTGCAATATAATATAAAAGCTTGCATATATTTATATAATGTCGATGTACATAATTTCTCGTCATTGTCTTAACTGTTAAAACTATGTCGAGTTCAGAAGAACGTCTTAACGAATTAGAGGTTATAAAAACTAAACTTGATGTTTCATTTGACCTGGTTTCTTCTGTAGTCGACTCTTGGTTACCACCACTTGACCCTGGTGAACAAGAAAAAGAAGAAGAGGAAGAACGAAAACGGGAAAATCAATTGACAAAGTCAATACAGGAGTTACATGCAACTAGGTGAAATCCTATAATCTCTATTTTTTGAACTGGACTTATGTGCAAAGTGCTGTCTTATTTAACCTTCTGTATAAATGAATAGGGTTGGTGGAAGTGGCGGCCTTAAATATAAGGCGACTTCTGAAAAGAAGCTAAAACGTAAATTAATACAAAAAAATGTATATAATGATGTTGATAATTTAAACTACACAAAGGATAATAAATCGGAAGATGAAGATGAGGACGACAGTAAAACTTTTGCTACGTCTAAAAGATCAAAATTAGATTCTGTCACTAATTATCGTAATGGAAAAACAATCTTACAAAATGATTTTTTGTCATTGTATCTTACTGAAAAAAAATCAAGAAATAAAAAAAAATAATAAAAAATAGTTTTTTTAAATAATATGTAAGAATTTTTTTTGTAAATAGGCAAATATAATTATTATAAAATTATAATATGGGGTTGAGTCAACAGGAATCAAGCAAGTATTTTTTAATAAGCTTTTTTAAAACTTTGAAAACTTAATCAAATTTAATAAATTTTTTTTAAAACTAATTTTACAAGTTTGTAAAAATTATTTAAAAAAAAATTTATTAATTTGGTAAAGTTTTTGTTAAGTTGTTTTTGTTTAAAGTTATAAAAATTTTCTATTATAAAAAATTTGCTTGATTTCTATTGACTCACTCTTACACTGTATATAAAATTTGGTTTTAAATAAATAGTATACAGTATACAGTATTTATAGTTATTGTTAGTAAAAACATATATAAAAAATATATAGTAAAAATTTTTTAAATTATTTTTGGTTAATGTTTTAAAAAAATTTATTTAAAAAATTTTAATATATTTTTATTGTATTAATTTATTTTTATATAAAATTAAAACCACAAAAATCCAAAATTTTTAAAAAATACAAGTGTCTGTAGAGGTTGAAACAGTCTGGAAAATCGTCCTTAAGCTTTGTAACTTGGCAGTTGTTCTTTAAAGGTAGTTCTCATATGCTACTTGTTAACTTTCTCAGAGTTTATCACTCACTGTTTATTACTTACCGAAAAAATAAAAAGAATATTTGCGCCTTTTTACCCTGAATAGGGTATTATGGATTCTATATATTAAATCAAGAAAATATACACTCTTTTATTAAACAAAACAAAGTGTTTTGTCTCTTTTCTTTGCCTTCTTGCCACTCTTCCAAAATTTCTCACAAAAGTGAGCAAAATGACTTACTCTCTCCAAAAGATTAATATTGTTTACAAATCTGAATAGTTCTGGCAGATTGCAATTATGTGTCTAGTTTGTTTTGTTTATAAACCATGCTGCTTTACATAATACTGAGATTGGCTGCTTACATTATTTAGAAGTCTGAATAATCTAGTTAGAAAATTTAAATGATAAAGTGAAGCTTTATAATAAAAATATACAAATATTGTATTTGTTATATAATTTTTATCAGCCTAGTACAGGTAACAATAGTGCTAAAAGACAGAATTTTTCACTGTCTTTTTTGTTCTCTTTTTTTTGTTATTTTTTCTTTTCTTATTCTCTTTTGTATTTGTATTTGTTTTTTTTATTCTTCTTTGTTTTTTCTTTTTTCTCTTTGTTTTTGTTATTTTTATTTTATTTGTATATTTTTTTTTTAAGCAATTCTGCCTTTATTCATGCGAACTATTGTATAATCTCTACAAGTACGAACAAATATGAAATTTTTTTACAACTTGTTGTTCTAGCTCAATAAAGACTCACCAAGTTTCAACAAACCCAATACGACTTGCTATAACAATTATTGTAACAGATTAAAATAAAATCAGATTAAAATGAAATTTTAATATTTTTTAGAGATAATTTAAAAAATTTTGGGGGATATTTTTTAGGGTTAGAGTTAGGGTTTAGTGTTAGGTTTATTAAAAAAAGAGTATAAGTGGATTTTATAAGCTTTAAAGGGGCAAGAGAGGTCACTCGTTTCATTTTAATCTGATTTTATTTTAATCTGCGACAATTACGGGATTTCAAACTTGCTCGAGATTTTGTATCCTAAGATATGCCCCACAAATCACAGATAGGCTATTGTATGTTTTGTCAGAATCACCCATCTTTTTTTTAAAACTTTTTCCACCTAGGTCCAGGCAGAATAGTTATCTTCTACTTTTCTACAAGCCAAGAACATATATATCACGTTTACAAAAGAAAAAGAGATAAAAAGAAACAAAAAAGAATCTAATATAATTCTATCATAAATGAACTAAGATGAAAAAAGCAAAAAAAAAGCTGAGAGTCCTGACGTACAAGATGATAACATGCACTATTATAACCCATACCAGGTATATAAAAAAATTATATAACAAAACAATATTTGCATATTTCTATTGTAAAGCTTAGCTTTAACATTTATTTTATCCCACCATATATTATCAGAAATTTTTAGCCTTCACAGCTCTGAGTCTCATCCCTAAAGTAGTTGCCGCCACTATTATGCGTATTCAAAACTCCTACGAGAGATTCCAGAAGTAGTCTGGTTCAAAATAGTAGCATTGTTTCTATATTTGGCCAGGGTACATGGTTGTACTCCACTGTATCATCCGAATTTGGTAACTATAAACAATATTGATCTTTTGATAGAGGTAAGCTGTTTTGCCCACTTTTTTCAAATTTTTTGTTGCTGTGCCAAGTAGGTGATATGTGAAAATTTTTTTTTTTTAACATACTTAGTCTCTTTAGTACAAAGGAGTGGAGGTTACTAAAAACAATATTGCCTGACTATACCCAATAAGAACTCTTCTTTTCAGTGAGTGATAAACTCTAAGACTGTCGGCAAGTAGCATATAAGAACTACTTCTAAATGACAGTTGCCATCTCTACAGTGAGTAATAAACTCTAAACCTACTGGCAGATAGCGTATAAGAACTATTTTTAAACAATAGATGCTGACTTATGGTTTCGTTCATTAAACCAGATATATTTTATATCAGGTTTTTTGTTTTTCAAGTTGGATTCTTCCTAAAAATTTTGGTATAAGAGATCGTCAGTGAGAGTTGTTATTTTATTTGTGTTTTGTTTTTCTATTTTCCTCTTTTTTGTTATATACTCCTTTAAAGAAGGAAAAATGTTAAGAAAAAGGTAATCTTGACAAAGCTAGCAATAAGCTTTTAGTAATTTTTTTGGGGAGTTATCTAGCAAATTAGATGCCAAAAAGAAGTAAATTATTGCTACAGCAAATCGCACTTGGGCATTATTAAAAGCAGCCAAGTGAGTCTTTATTAAGGAGTAGCAGGGTGGAAAGCATTTAGTTTATTGCAGACTTTTTGTTTGAAAACTATATATCTATTACGCACTCCTAGTATAATAAAGGCAGGATTGCCAAATTTAAAAAATAAAAAATATATATATATAAAATTAGTTTTATTTAAAAACATTATACTATAAGACAAAATATATAAAATTATACTGTTGCAAGTGAACTATAGCTTTAAAATATAGCACTTGCAACACAGCACATGGTGACAGGGATCTATATAGAGTCAGAGTAGATATGAAGTAGTGTAAAAGTAAAATATTACTTCACTAGAGTGATTCGGTATAGTTTCAGTAAAAGCAAAATATATGTTTATTAAGATATATTTATTTACAGTACAATATTAAAATAATAGGCTATTCTAAGGTTTCTATGCCTAAGAATCCTTTTAACTTAAAAATTGTAGAGAACAAATCCTAAAATACTAGGAGAGGAAAAAGCTAGGGTTTATATAGCTTTTACAACATATATCAAAGAATATAAAATACTGTCGGCCCTCTCCAAACCGGTATGCATGGTGGATAAGTTTTGTATCGGGTTTGGGAGGTTATCGGATTTGAAAAAATCACGTGACCGACGAGTCACTAATCTACCAATAAGATTGCCTAATTTGAAAATATATTCAGATAGAAAAATTTTTTTTTAAATCAAAGAACCATGGTAAGTGCTATAATAAATGGAAATATTGTACATATAAATACATAATCTAACTGCATAAGTTAACAGATCGCTATACTTAAAAAATTTTCTGCATTTGCGTACACCTTTTTAATTAAAAACCGGGCTATTGCCAACAATTGATATTTATTTATTTATTATTTTTAAGGGACATTTG